>VSMD01077671.1:0-15336 GCA_008750895.1 Mirza zaza | reverse complement strand
CATTGAAATTAACAGAACATATGTAGTCCTGTTTCATTTAAAACAATAATTTGGCTCTTGACATCTTACATAACTCTCAGGACAAGGGCGGAGTTTAAATAACAAACACATGAGTGAATAAATAAATTAATATTAATATTTTACCGTTTATTTTCAGTTTTGCTTGTTTTCAAATGTCATTGGCTCTCTGCTCGGAGTATTTTTAAACTGACTGGCTGTTTGGTTCAAATGATGTTTTAAACACGTTTTGGCGCGGGCTGCAGACCTGTTGTGTTTGCCGGGTTGGAGTTTGGGCGTGCCACCAAGCTGCTTTGGCTGGGTGACAGCTTAAATACAGCCAAACAGCTGGTCGTGCCGGGAGACTTAGTGGTGGGAAGATTCCACAGAAACAATGCCCTGGCCCGAGCATCCCAGCCCCTATGGGGGGACCGGAGGGGCCAGGTGGTCTCTTCAGGTCCAAGGGAGACTGCTGGGCTCAGGGGGAGCCCCATTCCTGACCTACATCCAGAAAGATCTCTGTGTCCTCTTTGCTTCTTCCTCTGGGGCTCCCGTTGGCTCTGATTTACAGCAGTAGTGGGGAGCTGCCACCTCTGGAACTGGAGTTGGTGGAACCGAGAGACAGAGACCAGACTTTCTCATAAGCTTCCCCTCCCTTGTGTTCCAGGTGAAGGCTTGTCCTCGGTTGGGGGAAGGAGGAGGAGTTTGACATCACCTTTCAGATAGGCCCAGCCTGCCCCCTCCCCCAACTCCAGTCATTTGGCTTCATTTATTAGATTTTTCTAATAAATGGGTAAAGGACAATCAAGGTCATTTGGCTTCATTTATTAGCTTTTTCTAATAAATGGGCAAAGGACAATCAAGGAAAACAAAAACGAAAGCAGAATTCTGCACAATGTCATGAAAACCTTTCTAGTGACTCGGGCAGCATGAATACTTATTACAAAAAGAGGGGAGCGGCAGGGCTGCAGGGGCGATGAGCTGAGGCCACGTGGAGAACGCACTGGAAGCCGTGTCCGCCTGCAGGAGGCCCTCCGTAAACCACGCCTATCGTTACGATTAACTCCTGGCTGCTCCTGGGCCTCCGTGTTTGTCCAGTGAGCAATCAACGGGAGTGGCTGCCTTAGCGGGGAGGAAGCCCGAGGTGTGCAGGCCGAAGATGAGAGTCACTGAGCTGCGGTACTGATGCTCCCACCTGATGTCAATGTAGAGACGGGCACGTGCTCAGAGACAGGCCTGCAGGTCTGCCCCCATCAGCCCGGCTCATGTCCTTCAGGGCGGGCTGGCTTTCCATGGGCCCTCTCCTTTCCCCACGATGGACTTGGAAGTTAGACTAGAACTCAGACTAAGCAAACGCGACTTTAGACCCTAGATGTTTTTCAGCAGCCCTTTCATAGGTGAGCAGGAGGGCCTCCTCCTACTTGGCACACGTTTTGAGAGTCTCGGCAGCTTGTCATGGGCGTCCAGGGAGCCTGTTCCTGACCTAGTGGAATATCCAGAAGAGATACGATCTCTGAGGCTGCATCTTCTCCGTTTGCTCTCCTGACCTAGGGGCGTGGGTGAAACTAAACTGCCAGAACCCCAAACTTTACTGAATCTGATATAATTGGAGGGGGACACCATTTAGGACATTGGACTAGGGGAGTGAATAAGATCCTTGTGAAAGTCTTTTTCTGAGCCAGGCTTGGTCCCAGATGTTTGTTGTTGGACTCCCGATGGCATGGGCTGTGTGTATGATCAGTAAAGTCTCCCGAAGCTCTCCAGGCGCATGTTCTCTGCGTTCAGGGTGACTTAAGAACATGATTACAAAGAGGAAGGAGCCTCAGTGGCAATGGCCTCACCAGGCCTGCTGTAGGGGGTCTAGCTCCACGCAGCAGTGTGAGTTGCCATTGAAGGCACTCATGTTTACGGAGGGCTTTCCACGTGCAGACAGTATGCTAAGGCCTGGGTGTGGGTCGTTTCTGTAGGTCCTCTGAGCAGCCCTGTGGCAGGTTTGTGATAGGAAACGCCTGGTGTTTATGGTCCCAGACGGCCATCCCCACCTTCCCCAGAGCTCCTCATTCCCCGTTTGGAGTCTCGCCCTCGGTGTTTAGGGTTTCGTTGGCACGGTAAACCAAGGGGTCTTCTCCTTCCACGACAGTGCCTGTAACTTTTTTCACACCACCCTGGGGAGGCAAGGGGAAAGATTGGAATCTTTCTCCCTGGACTTGGAATTTTGAACTTATCATGTGAAAGCAGAAGGAATCCCCAGGACGTACAGATTATAGCCCTGGTTCCTGGGCCAGAGTGCCCTGCAACTTCTGCTGCCTGCTTCGAGTCTGTTCTAAGCCATCCCTTCCCTCTTATGAGCTGTCCCATGGCCTCCATCAAATTTCCTTGTAGCCAGAGTCTTCGAGTGGTCTTCGGTTCAGGTCCGCCTGACTCCAAAGCCTATGAACTCAACCATTAGGCAATGTTGGCACCTCTCTGCTTCCTCCCAGGCCCGAGGTTCTAAGAGGCTCTGATTCTGAGAATCTGAGAATGTGCAGTGTTCTAAGATGATATGATTCATCCCTTTTCTATTCTTCCAGAGCTCCTTGGTGTTCACACCTGCAAATCTCCTTCCCAAATTAGCCGTCTGCCTGAGCTGCCGGCTGAGTCAGTGGTAGGGTGAGAGGCTTTTAGACTTGGAGCTCAGCTGACGGAACACGTCCCTTTACGGCCACCCAGGCTCTCCCTGCAGGCTCCACGTCCTTCAGCCACCCCAGCGCCAGCCTGGGCTGCTCACTTGTCCCTAAGACTGTTTGGGGCTTACCATCCCTTAGCAGAAATCTACAAACCCCATGGGCGAAATCTCAGCTTGAACAATGAAGCGAAGAAAACAGAGCCGGGACCTGCTTTAAGAGTTTTTGCTTTGTTGACAATCCCTGGAGGTGGCCCTAGTGCGTCTGGACTAAGCAGGTGATGGGTAGGGCCTTGGAACAGCGATGGGACAAGCTTCATGATCTAAATTCAAGACAAAAGATTAGAAATGTACCCCCATATCACCACCAGGCAAATAGAAACAGATGTTCATATTTAGGCAGCCAAAAAGTAGCACTTACTTCCTCGATGTTATTCTATTCAACAAAGGAGATCATTTAAATTGTGTGAACAGGCTGGTCCGATTTTAAATTGTGTGAACAGGCTGGTCCGATGGTAGTGGGTTATCAAAACTCATTAACATTAGTGTCGCTAAAGTTGGTATTCAATCCCCCACTGCTAAATTTGACTGGCTTCTAAAAAAATAAATAAATTGTGTGAACAGACACTTCCAATAGGAGACTCAATAAAGCAATTTTTAATTATGAACAAAAATTTAGCCCGATATTTTCCAAATTGCCCTTTGCCAACAATACTGCCTATTTCAAGTTGTCCTGTAGGGTTCTTCAGCATGGGAGCCTGCCTTTCTCTCTGCTCCTGGGCACAGACAGCGCCTAACGTAGGGTTTTTTTCAACTTCGTATGCAAAACAGACAAGATGGAGCTTCTCTGTTGAAGTCACCCCTGATCTGTGCCATCCCTCTTAACACTCCCACCTGGGTCCCAGAGACAATTCTGAGGAATCACAGAGTTTGAGGAGCCAGTAGAAAACTACGGACCCAACACCCGATTTCAGCTGAGTTGGATTCCGTGGACGTGGCAATGAACAACATCTGTGGTAGGAAGTTGCATTGTTCTCTTTCTCCCTTTTTCTCATCTCTGTCTCCACTCCCGCCCCCAACTATAGCTGAGGGAATCAAAAGGGTGGTTTTCAGTGATCTTCAGGGCCTAGGTGAGAGGGAATCTTTGTGACCAAAATAGGTGGGTGGCACCTAGGTAGTGTCTTCCCCAGCAAGTTACAGACCTTGGCAAGAGGAACAGACATTGGAACTGGCTAAAGAGGCTGAGGCCGTGCGCAGGCTGGGCGGCAGGCCCGGCAGAGGGTCTGAAGGTGGGGCACGTCTAGAGAGATCAGAAAAGACAGGTCCGTGTGTCCTTTAAGGCTGAGGCAAATAGCAGGCAAATAGCAGGGCCTAAGCCTGGAAGACGGAGAGCTGAGCTGGATGAGAGAGGATCTCCAGGAAAATACTCGGGATGCTGTAGATTTACAGGAACTGCTGGGAAAGGCAAAGAAATCAGTGAACAGGTGAGGTCACTGGCTAAAAGACAGCCAAGGACAAGAGTGTCACATGCTGATGAGCTGTCTGCAGCCCATGGCATTTCAGCGATGCCTGGACTTGCTCAAAACAGTGTCGGACACAGCTTGAGGGCCTTTGTATTAGGATGGCCGAGAGTCCTTTTGCTTCGTGTCTGTTCTGCTTGTCATACTGCAAGGGTTTTTTGACCTCTCTCTAAAGAATATACCCATTATCAGAGCCTTCGAGTTAGGATTTGGGGCTGGGGAAGCCAGAAACCAGTCCGGTTGATGTTTAAAAGGTGGTTTTGTGGTTTGTAAAGAACTCTTTGCATGATCTTATTGCTTCTCTGAATATGTCAGGAAGGTCTATGTAATGAATATCACATAGCACCTGATGCCACAGAGTCCTGATGATGCCAACAATGCCTACAGAAAGCAGAGCACTGGCAAGGCAGGAAGAGCATTGGGGTCCAGACTTGGTGTGACCATGCGCATGAGGATCGTTGTGGTTGTTTATGTGAATGGCTTCCCACATGTGCCTGGCCACCAGGTGGGACAGTCACAGTTACGCATTCCATTAGCAATAGGTCAGCCCGGCTTTGTGCTAAGTTTCCTGGATCATGCCACTCAAATGTGTCATGTGTACTTAGTTGTCATAGCACGTTGCTCCGGAAGAATGATCTTGTGGCCAGAGGTCACGCACTGGCTTCCCCCAAGCTATCCTGGGCCCCCAGAGATTTTTTAATTTGGTCTGCACCAGGTTTAAGATTTTTGAATGGGTTGCCAACATTTCAAAATTAGAAGATGCCGTCAATATTTGCACTTCTGGTTTTCTTGAAACAGTGGAGGATCTGTTAACATTGGTTTTTGCAACTGCCCCTTTTCCATTAGTCATATGTTGTCCACATGCCATAGTCCCCACCCAGCCTGCTGCGCTTTTGTGCCTTAACTGTCAAGCCCCACGGGTGGTAGAGTGTGAGTCCCTTGGCCTAGGTTGTTGTCTTATGTAACTTGCCATGAAGAACCAGGGCTGGCAAACTGCTGCCTGTGAGTCAGATCTGGCCCTCTAACTGTGTATATACGATTTTATTAGAACACGGCCACACTCATTTGACATCACATTGTCTATGGCTGCTTTTGCATTACTTAGAGTGGAGTATTTGCAACAGGGAACATATTCCCTAAACATCCTGAAATATTTAGTATCTGGTCCTTTACAGAAAAAGTTTGCTCATCTCTGATCTAGAGCATGGCCAGAGGGGCTGACTTTTCACTACAGAATGGCCCATCAAGGTATTTTCCAATCAAAAGTTTTCTCCTCTCAGAGGAATTCTCCCACTGTTCTTAACTGATCTTCCTTACTTTCCCTCTAGGCTCTATTTATAACCCGCCAATGGGAAGTGGGTGACCCATTGCTTTCCAGGTCTGGGGATTATGAGGCCATAACCAGTTCTCAGGGGCCAGGGCACGTAGCAGTTGGTTTCCTTTTATTTTTCCCTTGCCTGCCATATCCAGGCGGAAAGAACAGGACACCCTAGAATTATTGGCATCGTGCATTTCTGTAGACTGTACCTCTATCCCACAGGGATCAGCCTTGCTATGGATGTCATTATTCTGAGAACAATGTCTTACGTAGGTGTGAGCAGAAGTAGTTGACACTTTCCCAGTCTTCCTGCACCTCTTCTCTTATTTCCTTCTCAGGACTATCCTGCGAGGCATGCCGATAGCCTACCCAACTGCTCTTTTTTTTACTCACATCCTTTTGGCTGTGGAGCCCAGCTCTAGATAGTGACAGAAAATGCCAGAATCTTGCTTTTCTAGCCCTTGGCAGTGGCTAGAGGGGGTCGCATGACACTGTTTTGGCTAATGACAGGAAAGGTTTGTCTTTTGAGAGGCTTCTAGGAAATATTTTCTCGTTTATAAGAGAGCAATAGATGCAGGAGAGATTCTCTTGTCTTTTCCTTTCTATTTCTGGGCGTGGCTTTGTGAGGACGTCATGCTTGAATCTGCTGCAGCTGTCTTGGGACCTGCGGGGAGACATCAGTGATTTGTGGAGGATTGTGGGAAGGGGACAAGGAGATCCTGAGTTCCTGGGGACATCCCTGAACCTTGGACCATCTCCATTCAGATGGTTCTCATTATGGGAGATACTAATAAAATCTTCTTCTTCCTTTTTTTTTAATTTCAGCATATTATGGGGGTAGAAATTTTCAGGTTTCAAATAATGCCCTTGCCCACCCCCCCTACAAGTCTGAGCTTCAAGTGTGACCATCCCCCAGACAGTGCACATCTCACTCATTATATATGTATATACCTGCCCCCTCCCCCTCCGCCCACCCAATACCCAATTAATGTAGTTCCTATGTGTCCACTTAGGTGTTGCTCAGTTAATACCAGTTTGCTGGTGAGTATATCTGGTGCTTGTTTTTCCATTCTTGGGATACTTCACTTAGTAGTGTGGGTTCCAGCTCTATCCAGGAAAATACAAGAGGTGCTATATCACCATTGTTTCTTAGAGCTGAATAGTACTCCATGGTATACATATACCACAACAAAATCTTCTTTTTAAAGCCACTTTGGATTAAGTGTTCTGTTACTTTGTAGTCAAAAGCATCTTAATTCGAACAATCAGGTAATAGTACCTCTAGTTTACATAATTTTAAAAAATGTAGCAAAAATGTATATAGTTCTTACTATATGTTAGGTACTGTTCTGAGTGCCTGCCCTGTAGTAACTCATTTACTTCTCATAATGATACTATGAAATAGGTGTTTTTATGCCCATTTTACAGAAGAGGAAGCTGACACCTAATACATGCTAGAATGATACTATATGAAGTCACGTGCTTGGTAAGAGGCAGAGCTAAGATTTCACCGTGGGCTGTCTGGCTTCAGAGGTCATGGGATTAATCAGTATACCGTGCTCCGGGTATCGTACAGAGGAAATGGTTTGCCCCATGTCACATGGCACAGGTCTTATGGCACCTGGTGCCACCCTTCACCTGGGATGGGCACCGGAACAGTCTGTATATACACCCATCCATCTCCTCACCAGACAGTGAGCTCTCCACTGCTGTGCACCTTCGTCACTCTTGAGTTTGTCGCCATCCTGGAGCTTAGTGGGTGCTCAAGCTGAGGGCTAGATTCGAAGCCTCTTTGCTGCCCACCTGCTGCTCTTTGTTCCTCCCTCCTGGCTGCAGGCATCAGACCATTGCTGGCCAGGTGCGCACGGGAGGAGGATGTAGGAGGGCGGGTCCCCTGTGCTCTGTGTCCCACTCAGGAGCTATTACATGGTGGTCACGTGCACTGGGTTTGGAGTCAGGCAAGAGTTGAGTTCAATTACGGCTCTGCAACTTCTAACATGCTGTGTTACCATGGGAAAATCCCTTCCCTTCTCTGAGCCTCAGTGTCCTCTTCTGTAAAATGGGATAATAGTGATCTATGCAATGATGTTGTTTTAAATATTAAATATGATATGCATATAAAATGTTTAACAAAGCATTGGCACCAGGAAATCACCCAGTAAGTGATAGATATGTTATTAGAGATATTGCTCTTTCATTCTTACTCTCACTATATTTGAGGTGGTTTGTGGGCTAAACTATCTGGAGAATCAGTAGCTCTGTCTGAAGTGCATGAAATCTTGGGGCATTTAGGAGTGAGGGAGGGGGATCCCCAGGCGAGGTGCTGACCTTGGCATCAGGAAAGCAGCATCCTAGCTGGGCTTTGTGATCACAGTGACTTCCTTACTCCCTGGGCTTCTGTTTCCTCACCTGAGAAGTGTATTTGTTGCCTGAGGCTATTCCTATGGGCCTGTCCCAGCTGGAACAGACCAGGGTTGTGATACACACCAAACATATGGGCCTGCGTTCTCGCTAGGACTCTGCACAGCCCAGGGGCAGCCAAGGGCCCTGATTCGGTTGTTTCACCCAAATGGGCCAAAGCTGTCCACAGGTTCTGAGCCCAATATCTACCAGCATGGCGGTTCCCAGTGCCTGGCACGAGGTGGCTGGTCAGTGATCCTGAGCTAGATGAATGAATGGACTCCAGGGAGGGAGGGTGTGGCTCCTATGACCCTTCAAGGTTGGGCAGGTTTGGTTTCTGGTAGTGTAAATATTTAGCATATGACCATGATTATAGTTTTTGGCAAGAGTGAATCACTTACTCACGGTCATGGCCTTGAACCTAACCAAAACCACGAGCCAGCACCAGAATAAACTGCACTGAACTGCCAGCCTCAGAGCTAAAGGGAAACTGACACATGAGTCAGGTTTGCTTTTTTTTCTTTTAAAAAATTTTACAGACATTCCCATATCTAGTAAACCTGATCAAACCAGATGCTTTCTTTCTTTTTTTCTAAAGCCTTGAACTAGAACAAAATTAGACTGTAAAGAATCCTTTTTTAATAATATTGCTCAAGACATATAAATAATAATGTTAGCTAACATTTGTAAGGCAATCACTTCATGCTAAGTGCAGTATCTTATTTATTCCTCCAACAAACCCATGAAGTAGGTGCTATTTTCATTCCTGTTTTACAAGTGAGGGGAGTTTGACAGCTAAATAACTTTTGCCAAAGTCACATGGCCATTGGAAGGCAAAGTGAATCGAACCCAGTTCTGTCTGATTCCCAAGCTGGTGCTCTCAGCTCTCTGGCTGTCCAGTGTCCTCAGCATCAGTGACAGATATAATTTATTGAGCATACATGATGAGGAAGTCACGGGGCTGAGCATTCTTCACACATGAGCTCAGTTAATCCCTACACAGTACTACCAGGAGGGTACCATTAGCAGCTCCAGTTTAGCGATGAGGAAACAGAGCTTTTGCAAGACTACATAATCTGCTTGGAGTCTGGGTGGTGGAGCTAAGCTATTTCCTGTAGAATGACAGAGCTCAGCAAACTCTCCAGGGCAAGAAAGAGTAGGGGACTTATCAAGGTCATATAGTGAATCGGTGGTTGAACTGGGTCAGGGCTTCTTGAAGACTTTTCATTCACTGTGGGGGGAGAGTGTTAGTGCAGTAACAGTGGGAGGGGACCTGCCATATGGCCAATCTGCCATGTCCCTTGCCCTAGTGACAGGAAAAAGAGTTTAGTGGATTAAAGCATACGCTTTGGATCATACAGACCTGTGTGCAAATCTCAGCTGCAAAACTAACTTGTTGGACAATCTTGGGAAAGAGACTTCCTCTCCCTAAACCTGTTTTCTCTTCTGCAGAATGGGGCAACAACCAGGAGCTGGAGGCATGCCTGCCTGCTGGGGTTGCTGGAGAAGTACATGAGAGAACACACATAAAATGTCTGGCACAATGACTGCCACACAGTTAACATGGAGTAGATGTTGTTATTGTCATTGCTAACTGAAATTACCTGTGAGCCAAAAGAGGCTTGGAACCACTGCACAATGTAGAGAAGACTTGAAATCTGCCTCACAATGACTGATTTATGAGGGGAAGGAAACTCAGAGGATGAAGAATGTGACTCTATGAGACACACATGCACTTGGGACACACACACACATACATGCACCTGCAACCCATGCACACACAGACTTGTGGCACACACATACTCATGAACATGTGCACACATATACATATAATATGCTGTGATATGCTGTGATATACATGTGCTCTCATACATGCAGCTGCATATGCTCATACATGTGTGCACACATGGACACACAATATCCTTGTGGCATACACATGTTCCCATACATGCACCTGCAACTTGCACGCACATGTGCATGCACAATGTACTTGTGGCATATATATGCTCTCACACATGTACACTCACATCATGCACACATATGCATACACAGTACACTTGTGGCATGCACAAGCTCACATGCACACACATTCCACTTGCACACAATTGTTCCCCTCCTCAGCTTAGTTAACCTGCCTTATCCTTCAGCTCTCAGCCCAAAGGTCACAGCCTCAGGGCAGCCACCCTGACCTCCCAGGTGAGGCCAAGTCACCTGGCTGAGGTCTCTTGGCACTTAGCACTTTTCCTCCTCAGTTTGCATCTCAGTTGTCATTGAATAATTGTAACAAGTTGCTTAATTCTGCCTTCCTGTTAGAATGTTAGTTCTGTAGAGGGCAGAGATGAACCTGACTATTCCCCACTGATCAACGTCACTTGCCGCAGCCTGGCATGTCATGCTTCTTCAGTGCATAGATGCCATTGATTCCAGAGAACCACCGGGGTCATTTTTGCATGCAAGCTGGGGAATGAGCTGATCATATTGGGGTTACTCTGAACAGGACACCTTGTACAGGAGTTTTGGCCTTGGAGCCTGTGATGATTTGTAGGCTCGCTCAGAGAGAAGCTCCAGAATGCTGTAGAAATTGATAAGAAAGAAAATCTGAATTTCAAATGCAGTCCCAGTCTGCAGGAAAACAAGTTCGGGGGAGAGAACGTCTAGGAAGTCTGAAATGCAGACAGCTCCTTATGGTTCTCATTCCACTTTCCCCTGGGAGGTTAGGGGACACCAGCAACTGCCACAAGTAATAAGGTTGATGAATCACTGTCCGGGCTGGGATGGACTGTTTTCTTTCTCTACAGTGATAGGCAGGCCCCTGTGGGACATAAAGAGGGCAGAGGCTGATGGGCAAATGGAGATGAGAGACACAATGTGTAGTGATAAAAAGCAGGCTGCTCGGGTTAGAGTCATTTGTTTTCATTTACTCATTTATTCATTTATTAGTAAATCATTCTGGATGCTTTCTAAGTGCCAGGTACTGTGTTAGCTGCTGGAGATACAGGAGAAAATGAGATAGACGTAATCCTTGACTTTGGGGTGCTCAAGTCTAGCTGGGGAGGTAGACAAGGAAATAAACAGGCAACCAACATGGGGTGGGATCAGTGCTCCAGTGGGGATGTGCAGAATGGAAGCTCTTGGGGACGGAGGGGATGGCTTCTGGGGAGAGTGGCCTGAGGGAAGGGTCCCAAAGGGAGAGGCATGGCAACAGCGGGGTTGGGGTGGGGATAGGGAGGGCAGGGTCCAGGGGATGCACAGCCCCCCCAGGTGATAGCAATAGATCCTGGACTCCAATACCCGTAGCTGAGAGAGGACAGTGGGGACGAGAGGTACAGGTGGTCACGGGACCCGGGGCTGTGCATGAGGCTGGGGGAGCCTCCTGGGAGCGTCTCTGGAGGGCATCGAGGAGGACCCAGACCCTTGATGCAGGCCTGGGTATTGGGGAAATTTGCTGCTCATTGGCTAGAAGACAGTGCGTTCTCTGGGCCTGTTTTTTCTCCTGGCAAATGACAGGGAGGCCCAGGTGACCTGTCAGGCCCTTCCCAGTGCTGCTGCCCAAGCACTCATCAGTCTGGGGAGCTGTGTGCTTCCCTCCCTCCCCAGATCACCCGGTCCTCCACCTCCCTGTCCTCCACCTCCCCGCCCTGCGCTCTCCACCTGGCCTCCCGGTCTCCACCACTACCCAGAGGCTGTGTCACTGTGACCAGCTCAGGGCACATTCATGAGACACTGCGAGGGACAATAACACCAGCGACTTCTTCAGGCTCCTTACGCCACTCTCTACCCGGGCAACCCTCGCCTGCCTTGCCTGCCTCAAGCTCACAGAGCTCTTTCTTGCCTAGATGGATATCTTGCCCTGTCCCTCCTTCCCACCCCTCTCCCCACTTTTGCCTTGCCAATTCCTTTTCATCTTTCAAACCCAAGTTTAAAACTTATTTCTCCAGAGAAGCCTTCCTGAAGAGGGTCCATCACTTGTATTTGACGTTAATGCACTGTGCATTTGCTTCCTAACCCTCGGCCTAACGGGGTTTAGTCATGGGTTTACTGAGTGCCCCACTCCCTCTCTGGGATATGAGCACCAAGGGCAGGGGACACGTCCGACATGCTCATTCCACATCCTTCCACCTGGCACTGTCCTGGGCTTATGTTAGGTGTTAGATGATTAGTCGTTGAATTAATAAATGACTATATCAATGGATTAATACGTTCCCTAGAAATGTAAGTTATTAATTAAACTCATTCCAGACTTACAAACTTATTTAAGTTTGGTTTAATAAGCGAAGACCATCACACAATTATAGTGCACCTTGCCATGGCCACTAGATGGCGATGCAAAACCATAAGGCTGGGTGGCCTGGAGGACCCCCGGCCCTTTCTGAGAGGCGGAAATCTAGTGTTCAGTTACTCCATTTTCTAGAGTTATTGAATAAAATTTAAAATATATAAACTGTTACGAGTTGGGAGGCTTGCTTGAGCCCGTTCCATCCAATCCCGGACACTGAGGCCCAAGGGAGGGTGAGCTCCCTCTGCCTCCACTCACCTGGTGGCCTGGACTTGTTCCCAGCCATGGGCAAACCCCTCTCTTTCTCAGTATCCTGTTTTTTATTATGCAGGAGAGACCACTGTAACTTCTGTCTGTCTGTCCATCCAGTACACATTTATGGACTTTCTACTATGTGCTGGGCACTGCGTCAGGTGCTAGAAATTCTGGTATAAAAAACAGGCCCCTGCCTCAGGGAGTCCACCATCTAGTTGAGAAGATAAATAACAAATAATCCATGGTTACCAACTGCGATTGGCGTGAAGGAGAAAGGCAGAGTCTGGGGGCAGAAAACAGCAGGGACACCTCCTCTTGGAGGAGGCTCATTCTTGGAGGAAGGGCCATCTAGCAGAAAGCTGGGGGCTGAGGAGGGTTGGGAGAGATGCCCAGGCCTTCTGCCCCACGTGCCTACCTGGCTTGCCCGCTGCTGCCCAGCAAGTCCCCTCTCCTCTGCGGCCTTCTGTATAACTGTGCGAGCATTTCAAGACTGAGATTTTGATTAGAAGGGGCTTGTACCTTAGCTGTGTCTGGGGCTGCTTATGTGGGCATTGTAGTTGGTGTCATGGGAGTCTGGGGCCCAACTCTGGGGGAAAGGGGCTTCCACATTGATAGCCTCCCGCTGAGCAATGGGCCAGCCGCTGAGGGGCAGCTTTGTTCCGGCATAGGAGCACTGCAGCTTTAAGACCTAGCACAGGGCCTCCCCAGGAATGGCTGTTGGCCTGCCTGCAGCCAGTCACCTGGGGAGCTGGTTAAATATGCAGATTCCTGGGCCTCGACCCAATAGACAATGAAAAGGTAGATCTGAAGGCGTGCCCAGGAATCTGCATGTTAATGAGCTCTCCAGGTGACTCCACTGCACATTGAGGTCTGGGAACCATTGCTCTGGATCTTCCTGTAGAAAGGATTTATGCCGCCGGCCTTCGAATTGGCCAAATTGTGGCTAAAATGAACACTTTGTGATTCAAATCATATCCTAAATATACTTAGCAATCTCACTTTTAAAAGGTCCCATTGGTAATGTGAATTTCTACACCACTGGAGTTGGGTTTTTTTGTGTTAATTTCCCTAAATGACAGGCACACCAGACTATATATACTTCACAGACTAATTAATTAAATAATGAATTAAAAACACCTGGGTTCAGTTTTGTGGACCATACATAGTATTCATTTCCAGAGAGTGGGGAGAGGAGAATGTTTATGGGAGAGGCACAAAGAATTAAATTTCAAAGCCCAGAGTTAAGCTCCTTTAGGATAAAGCATTTATTTGCTGTCAGATTTATAATCACTGCCCACCTGGGAAAGGTGAGTACTGGCCTGGTATCCCCTGAATGCAGCCTGGTGCCCTTGAATTTACCACTGCTGAGGAGGCTCCAATCCTGTTGCTCCTGCCCACAACCATCTGTGGGGCTGGGAATGCTCTGATCCCCTTGTTCTGGACTTTAAAAGGGCTCAGGCAGAGATGTCTTGCATCACGGAGATGTCTTGGCCCTTAGCAACAAATATTTCATTCAGAACTCTGATCTCCTGTTGCTCCAGTCTCATGGGTTGTCTTGTCCATCATTTTCCCATCTGTGGGGCAGTTGCTTCAGTAACTAGGCTGGCCCAGAGCAAGCCTGACTGTGGGCAGTGGTCCTTGAAGCTGTGGCCACCCTCATGTGGCTGCCTGGTCAGAGAGCCCATGAGCAGAGGACTAACAATGGTGGTGCTGACCCATCAGCCTTCGCCTGTCCCAGGATTTCTGTGGGAGAGATAAGGAGGTCATGAGGTCCAGGTAGGTCTTGACCAAGGCAAGGTAGACAAGCACAAAGGTGACAGGTTTCTTTACACTGGTGGCTACTCTAAGTCATGCCGAATCAGTGGCCCAGGCTGTTGGATCAGATAGGATTTAGATCAGATAGGTGATCAACTGGATTTAGGGCCTCGAGACTGTGATTTGCACTGGTGGAGAGAGAAGAGACAGCATTCAGAGGGACTTGGAAGACAAAATAAAAATGGCAGGAACAGCAGGTTAGCATTAATGGAAGCAAGTACTCAGGGGAGAGAAGAAGGGAAAGGAAGTTGTCAGAAATGCTAGAGAGAGGCATTGCTTTTCATGGAATTCTTCATCGCGCACATGAGTTTTATTGACATTGCACTTCATGCACACTTCATATGTGTACACGAATATTATTCACTCTCTTTGCTTTGATCTCCAGCAAGCTGCCAGACAGGCTGGTTGTTTCCATATTACTACCGAGGAGACAGGCCCAGAGGAGATGGCGTAACCAAAAGTTTGGGTCTCTGCACTCTATGTATGCCTAATGCTGTTCCGTCACTGAGTTTTCCAAGTTTAGCCTCACTCAACGTTTTATGCGGGGACCAATTATGTAACAAAGACGAAGCAGACGCACACACTCGGCGTGGTTCTCTCCTTGAGGCTCCTCTCTGGATCTACATTGAGATGCCACCAAGTTTGCTGGTGCTGTTGGCACAGGCCACCCAAAGCCGCCCAAAGCCACTGCCACTGCTTGGCGGGAGAGGAGATGCGGTGGTTTCCTGCAGCAAGATGAAGGCTGTGCTCAGGGGGCGCGATCTGGTGATGAATGCAGGAAGGATCAGGACAGAAGAGATAGGACGGGGAGGACTCAAAAGGAAGTTGATGGTCGCAGGAGAGACGAGGCCCCTGCTGCCAATGTCTCATCAGGGACGCTATTCCGCTGGACACAGGGACGCTATTCCGATGGACACAGGGACGCTATTCCGCTGGACACAGGGACGCTATTCCGCTGGACACAGGGACCCTATTCCGCTGGACACAGGGACGCTATTCCGCTGGACACAGGGACGCTATTCCGCTGGACACAGGGACGCTATTCCGCTGGACACAGGGACGCTATTCCGATGGACACAGGGACGCTATTCCG
>VSMD01077657.1:0-32136 GCA_008750895.1 Mirza zaza | reverse complement strand
CCTATTTTTGTTTCTTGATTATTATAGGCTGTCTCCATGCTGAGGATCAGCCTGAGGTGTAAACCTCAAGGTCTTCTGAGGTCTTTTCTCAGCTTTCACCTTTTCCTGGGCCTCCATGGTCACTTTCTAATTTTCCCCATAAATGCAGTTGCTTTTGAATATTTTAATATTTAATGTCTGACTCCCAAAAAAGAGAAAAATAAAACAGGAAAAAATGGCACCAGCCCTTTAAATGTCCTGCAAGTCATTTCAGTAAGAGGAAGAAGAGCTTTCAACAATGTGGGGAATTGCAACAATGGCTGCCTCTTTGCATTTATATGTTCAGAAGCAGCCACCATAGATCAGAGTACAGATGTCTGATATTTGGAGGAATGTGTCCTTTTTGTCCCTCCTAGTTCCCACAAGCTGTGTTCAAGATGCTGTAGGAACATGTGCACAGCTGCCTGCCATATGTTTGAGGGGTAGGGGATGGTAGCTGGTACTGTGCTAAGAGCTCAAATTTACCAAAATTGATTACAATGTACCTTCCAAGCCTTCCTGTGGAAATAGCAAGCAGTTGGTTAGACTCCAGTGTTCTAAACTGATTTCATCACACAGATCCTTCCAGTGCAATTGTTGTCTAGGTGGGTAGCCAGACAACAATTGTTGTCTAGGTGGGTAGCCAGACAACAACACACTACCATCTACTAGAATTGCATGAGGCTTTTTTTAATGTAAAAAAAAAAAACCATGTTTATCACAAAACATTCGAAACATAGCCAAGATTTGAAACACAGCCAAGTACTTTTGGTACCCAAGGGAATGAGAATGCACCTGACTTCTCACTGCTACGGGGCATAGTAGTCTGGGAACCCCAGCTACCAATGTTTGAAATGCATTTCTAAGGCCATACCGCTAATCGTTCTCCACCAATGATCAGAAGATGAGAGGAGACTAAAGAAGACCTGCTCCAAGGAGGCATGGGGCTCCTTCTTAGGATTACCTGGATTTGAGGACTCCCTGTGGCTTTTGCCAAAACTTTCTTACACTGCATGGCAATCTAAGATGTATACACCCCATCTCTGCTCTCTCCTTCACTTAAGGTCAGATTTGTATCTCAGTCTCACATCTTTCCCAGCCTCTTCCAGCTACCTCACTGTTTTGTTTTACATAAGCTTTTCATCTAATAAAAAATCTTTGTACATTTAATCAAGTCTTGGTGTCTGCTCCTCAGAGGTCACAGACAAACACAGGCATCTACAGGGGTGTGTCCACCAGTTAGTCCCCATTGATGCCTCTTCAGCAACTGGAGAGCTGGAGATGAAACCATCCTTTATGGTATTAAAGTCATAAGATATACCTATATGCATTTGTCAAATTTCAGAGAACTATACATCACAAAGAGTAAATTTTAATGTATGTAATTTCCAAAATAATCATTCAGAATGTTGGGGATCCCATGATAAAGTGCAGACTTTGACAAGTAAATCTAACTATATTATAAATATATGACATAATCTCACTGAAGTGGGTGAGAAATAAAGGAAGTGACTTATGTAACTTTGGATAAAGTTGCTTTGCCTGGAAACTGTAAGGATAAAGACAACAGGAAATGTGTGTAGTCACTACGCTCTATTTGGTAAATTTGTTTCTCACTGGGATTTGTGTTAACAAATTCCAAATTTGTTTTACATGTATACTAGGGATATACAAATAAATACATGGATGGTGGATGTCAGGAGCCAGATCTTCCACTGTTGGAGAGGAAGTAACAGATAAACAAGAGAGGTTAGATTGAATTCTATGGAACTGAATAGTGGACACATCAACATGAACTCTGGGTGGCTTAATTTGTATATATGGAGATAAATACAAACATAATTATAGATATGTATATATACACAGATTAATATATATATATATACATATATTTCCTTGCTTTGCCTATTGAGAGAGCCTAGAAGTGGTAACACTGCAGTAGCAATGAGCACACTCTGAAGATTTCCAAATACCATTCTCCTATAAAAGGAATCAGGGCTTGTTGGGGAAATTGCCCATTCTAAAGCCAAGGCAAGGAATGTACATGATAAGACCAGAGAGTGACTAAAGGTAATGAAGTGCTTAAAACTCAAAATGATAGGATCATGTTGAAAGAATGAAGAAGACAACCAGAAAGACCTCCGAGTGGCCAAAGATAGAAGAAATTGTATAACCAAATAAATAGCATGGTACTATATTACTTCTCCAAGTATAAAATAAATATACAGATATAAATAAATGATTAAGTAAATAAATAAATGGGAGAAAAGGAACAAATCTTCTGTATAGAAAAATTCTGAATAATATAAGTAGATACTAACCCTTCCAGGAGATGAAACTTAATCTTCAAGTATGGGCTGAACTTAGTGATTCACATGCAAAGAATAGAGTGTGAGAAAGTGAGTCCCTCTTGAGAATTGCCCTTGGCAGAAGAGCACTTCTTATCCAAGGTTATGGGTTATTGCCATCCTTCTAGCAACATTGATCCAATGACCGGTTGATGCAGGAGATGGGTGAGAATACAACGACTCAGCCGCTTGCCTTCAAGGGGACAATATTAAAGGTTATGCCAGCTCTGGAGAACCCTGTGAGATTTGGTGGACCCTCTCTTACAACTACATCAATGCATTGCTTTTCCTTCTGCTCAGTTTTGCTTCTTTCTTTTGTTTATACACGTTGTTCCGTAGAGGAATCCCCAGTAGACCTCACACATGCAAATCCTCATCTTAAAGTCAGCTTCTCAGCAATCTGATCTAAGATATCCAGTGTTGTGAAAGAGACGGGGCAGGTAGAAAGCAGGTATATGGTAAGGAAGAAGGTACAAGATGATGGAGCACATGCAATGATGAAACAGACAAAAGCTTGGAAAAGCAAAGAAAAATGAATTGGTTTCACTAGTCTAGAAGGTAGGGTAGAGGGCAAAGTGTGATAGGAGATGGAAGTACATGGCAGAATGGAGACAGAAAATCTCTTGGAAGTCCACCGGCAGGAACTGAGCATAACTGGAGGGAACCTCTGCTCTCACAGCACAAAAGATTCCCTACTATACTTTCAGTGAGCCCCAAGTATGCCTCTTTCCCACTCAGCTTCAATCACTGTTCTTGTATCACTGAATGGCCTGCCCCTGTCATTGTTTGAAGGTTCACTTTGGGCCAGCCCAAACTGTCACTTGATCTTAACTACAGTTTAGCAGGAATATATACATTACAGCTAAGTTTCATCAAGTCTAATAATGTCTTGTGGGATCTAAACTGACCCAGAAAATCATGGAATTATTATATGAGAGAAGAAAGATAAAACTGAAAAGTTGCTGGAAAGTAAATAAAAATTTTACTTATCCTGGTGCATAAATTGAATTCATGTCTACAGGATGGAAATGAATGTAATGTAAAATATAGAATATATTTCATTAAATCTATGTTCCCATAAAGGAGCAGGCTGGCTGAGACTCCTTATGGGCAGTGTTGGAACCATGGAAAGTAATGGGAGTCATTGGATTTCCATAGATTAGGATGGAGGGGCCAAGAGCACTAGAAATATAATGATGGGCCAAGGGTTGTAAACACAGACATGTCCACAGTTTCTCTGGGTGAATCTCGTGACTGAAAAAAACAATTTGTTTATGACAGGAATTCCAGATCCTCAAAGGCTTATGCCATGCCATCCCATGGTACTCTAGCTTCAATTAAACTGTAAATCCAAACCTTACTTTTCTCACGAATGGGTATTTTTATCTACAGTAAAAAGCATCAAGGAAAAACTATGTGTCTTATTACAGACTCTTACCAATTGCTATTTCTGTGTTGAGTGTCATCTAATTATTAAGAGGACTCTAAAAATATCCTACTGAAGTAAATTTATCTCCCAATTAATTTCTGCAGAAAAAAATTTGACATGTAAGTAAAATTAATCAAGATTCCTAAATGAAAACTGGCTCAGAGATCATAAAAGTAATCTAGAAGGAAATTTGAAAGTCTGAAGTCTTCAAGGCAGGAAACAGGCATGGTTTGGTCTATTTTGGAGATTTTCATTTGAAGTGCATTTTTCAACATAATATCAAGACATTCATTTGTGTGTAGGAGGGGTGAGAGGAAAGAGGTTGTGATGTGGGAAACGTTCCTAAAATGGAATCTCTCCCAGGATTGTAATGGTCTATATTTTCCTTCTTCTTCCCTTGTGTCTATTAATCACTTTGTGCTTTTAATGAAATCAGTTACAGAATCATTCATAGTTTTAAAAGGTTATCCATTTCTGTCTCCTACAGAAAGTTTTTCCAAACTTTTTGCTTTAAGATTTTTGAATCTGTCAATATAGTCTCATTATCAACATTAAGACTTTGGAAATAAAAACATAGCTCAAATACGGTTTAAATTTACATATATACATAGAAGTTAATTTACATATTTCTATAGCCACTCTATTCTACTTGCTCATTTTTTTTCCTTAAGAAATTAGAATGATATGAATTAGAATGCATATAAAATACTAAGAGTAGAAAAAAGTATAGCTATGATTTTGTACCAGAACTTTCAGGATGTTTTAAATTTAACTCATCTGTTTTTATAAACAACCCTGTTAATTTTCCTTAAAATTTTTGCAAATATGGGTAACTCATACAAACAACATTTCTTTTCAACTATGCCAAATGTTTTTAGAATAATAAATGATTCATATAAGAGATAGCCCTTTCCAAGCATGCAAAAACAATTCCTAGAATATGTACCATGTGGTAACTGACTCTTCATGGCATTTCCTTTTTCCTTGTATTTAATTCTTTTTTGTTCCCTCTATCTCATCTATTTCACATTTTATTAGATGTGCAGTTCTTATATGAGAAAAGTATGTTTACATAATTAAAAAAATATGAATCAACTTATCACATCTAATTTTCCTGAGCTCAAAATTAGGAACAGAAAATGGTAAAATTTGGCTGCATCCTAAAATGCTCACAATTATCTTGCCAACTTTTTGACTAATTATTCTAAAATTAGATTTCATTTTACAACCACCATCATGTTTCCCCAATTTTTTACAGCTCCCCTTTGGAAATCTACCAAAGTCTAAAATACGTGTCTTAAACAATCTCAGATCTAAATTGCATTTTAGAAGATAAGAGGAACATACAAGAATAAGGTGCTATGAAATTAAAGAACTATATCTGGTGGGATTTTATTTTCTAGGGGACCCTTCCTTCAAAGCTGTTGAACGAAGAGTAATTTTCACTGTACTGTTTCTGCCACCAAGAATTATAAAAATACTTTTTCCTGTTCAAATTCTGCACTAAACTAAAAGCTTTTGTGGAAAAAAAGTGGCTTCTTGATTCTGAGAATTATTCAGAAAGCACAAATTATAATATAAAAAAAATTAAAGTTAATTTTTTCCAAATATAAATATCTTTTTCTCTGTGTCCACGAGAGCAGTGACTAGTTATTGCAAGGACATCTGCATCTTAACAGAGGAAAAGAGGTAATCTAAGGAATAAATCTGTAATAGTGGGACTTCAGACATCGGTCAACAAGACATGGAAGGCTTTCCTTGGAAAAGCAGTGATGTGGTGATGTGGTGGAAAGAGCTGGACGTCAGAGGCTTAACATGAATGCTGGCTCTGCCACTTACTAACTCTGAACAAGGGCAGGTTTTCAGCCTTTTTCTAAGCCTTGGTGTCCTTGTTTGCAAAAATAAATAAACAAATATAATCTATAAAATAACTCTCTTATGTAGTTACTTTGGCGGTCAAATGAAGCACAGTCAAGCAGGAAGTAGGTGTCTATTGCTAATCTCTATGGTTTTGCCATCTTTAAAGTGAGGAGTGCTCTATCAGAGCTCTAGCTGAAGAATCAAATATGTGCAATTCCAAGTAGCCTGTCTATAGCTGGCCAATGATATTTTAAGGAGACTAAAAGAGAATAAAAGAAAGATAATATACTTCTTGAATACCTGCCATACAGTCAGAAACAATTTCCACAAGCATGCTATATGATAACTCATTTAACCAGTACCCTAGGAGACAGTTACTATTTTAGCCCTATTTTTCTGAGCATAGGGAAGCTAAATAATATGCTTAATTGGCATCACATGACTAATGAGGCAGACCCCGAATTTCAAACCAAAGAGTTTAGCCATTTTCTCCATTTATTTTAGTGGGAAATGAGATCTAGAGTCCACAATTAAGCAATTTAATTTTTGAAGTCATTTTACCCTCAGCACACATCCCACTGAAAGTGTATAGTCAAATTACCGTATTTTAAAATCACCTGGAATTTTATCTTCTCATGCAGTTATATCACTGACAATACACATTTAGTTTCACTTTAAAATTTTTATTCTTAAGAATATTCTTTTATTTATTTAATTTTATAATTATGCAAAATAATTTTATGGTCCTCAAATTAAGCAAACCTATATTTTAAGAAAGATATCTTCTATCTTTTCCCCTTCATTTTATCCCTTAAAAGGAACATTTTTGAAAATTTTAGTTTTGACTTTCTATTTTCTATTTGTATTTTTAATACTAACAGCCATATATTTCTTTTAGCTAAACAATAGCAGAGTGCATACCTTTTTTTTTTTTTTTTTGCCTAGCATTTTTGACCTTTGGATGGATATATTGACATATCCTATTATTGATAGACACCTGGGTTGTTTTGATATTATTAATAGTACTACTTTGAATAGCCTTATGGAAACCAAGTGCATATTTTTGGAGGCATATCTTTGAGATAGATTCCTATTAACCGAATTTCTAAGTCAAGAAGTAAATGGATATATAATCTCTCTAGATATTTCCAAATTTCCCATCACAGTGATTGTGCATTTGCAATCTCACTAGCAATGTACAACAGCACTGTTTTTCCACAGCTTCTTCAACAAATATGTTGTGAAACTTTGTATTTTTAATTTTCGCTTATACTGGGAAACAGTATCTCAATGCAGTTTTCATCTTTTTTATGATTGAGTTTGTATATCTTTTCTTAATGATTAAAAGACATGTGCATTTGTATTTTATGAAATGTTTATTTTTTCTCTTTCCAACTTTCTGTACTTTTTCCTTGGGTTGTTTCTTCTTTATTTTTAGAAGCAAAAATACTGTTATAAACTTTTCATGAAGTAATATTTTTATTTGGCATATTTTTATTCCATGCTTGGTTTGTATTATAAAGTATACAAGATATTGGAAAATTTATTCATTGTTTTAATTTTATTTTTTACTTAAAGCTTTCAATTGAAATCACCTTCAATGGAATGTGGGAAATAATTTAGAGTTATTTATCAATCATTATTAAAAGTTCATATCTGGATAAGAAAATCAACTTTAATAAATTAATTTGGGAGTCATATAAGGCAATGTACAGTATTTGTCAATATAGGTGGATCTCTGCTCTAGTATCAAACAAGCCTCCAAATCTCCATATCTTACTGACCTAGCACAGCAATGGTTCATTTCTCAATCACATTATGACATATACAAATAGAACTAGTCTCTTTGGTGGTTTTCCTCCAAGTGGTGACTCAGGGATCCTGGTTTCTTCCATGTTAAGACACTGATATCTTAAACTTGTGATCCCTAATTTTATCACAAAAGAAAGAAGAGCATAGAAAATTGTGAAGACCGTTTATATACATGAACTCTACCCATATCCTTTGGACCAGAAGAGAGTCAAAGAGGGTCTGAAATAGTCTTGCTGTGTGCCCAGAAAGAGCACAATAGCTTCTTCTCCTCTCCCTCCCCTCCCCTCCCTTCTCCTCTCCTTTCCTCTCTCTTCTCTCTTTTCTCTCTTTTTCTACATACTTCTATGGGTATAAAACCAGGTTGGTATTACATGATCCCAATTCTAATATTCAATCAATGATTTATTCACCTGGACACATTTCCAGTGGGGCATTCATATTCTTTTGGGAACTCTAATATTTGGAGTTAAAAACACTAGTCTCTTGTATCACATTGAGATGATGTAAATCCATAGTCTGAGAACATCACTTTGATGCAGCCATGTTTGACCTTTGTGCAAAAACAGCAGAGAACGAAAACTAGTTTCTTGGCAAGAAGAAAAGAGAAGCGCAGAGAGAAACAGAAAAATAAAATAAAATAAAATGCCCCCAAATGAATGAAAGGAGTCACTTTTATTTACATGTGACTGATTGCAAATTTACAGATAAAACTCAATGCTTAAGAATACAATTTTATTCATCTTTCCACAATCAAATGCAATTTCTATTTTGGGTTCCCCTTTTTACTGATATTATAAAACATTATCTAAGCCACTGCCTAGAAAATTAAGTAGAAGTTACTTGATCTAATCCAGTTTAAAACTTCATAAATTTAGGATTTAAACTCAGCTAGTTGAAGAGACAGAATATCAGTTTAGCATTTTCTCCTGCCCACCACCAAGGTTGTGGTGGTATGCCGTGGTTCATGACATTGGTGGCAAGGTGAATCTGGACGTTGACCATCTCTTAAAACCAGACCTCACTGAGATATAATGCTTTCTATTTGGTCATTGTGAGCATGTGCTATTAATGCTGAGGTCCCTAGATGTTTTATGGTACCTGTTGTCCAAGTTCATGGAGCTATTCCTCCCTACTTGAACTTCAAGGTTTTTATAGCCTCTGGATGCTACTTCCATGCCTCCCTGGAATCCTATGAGGATTCTTTTCAGCCTAACAACCTAGAGGCTCCACCCTTGCTGCCCATAGCTGTGCATCCTTCTGGGTACAGGACTTCTTTACAAGGCCAATGGCCTCCTGGGTCACACTTGGAAACAAGACAGAATCATTCTTGCTTTAGGATGCCCTCAAAT
This sequence comes from Mirza zaza, assembly GCA_008750895.1. Classification (NCBI taxonomy): domain Eukaryota; kingdom Metazoa; phylum Chordata; class Mammalia; order Primates; family Cheirogaleidae; genus Mirza; species Mirza zaza. The sequence goes on along the minus strand of VSMD01077657.1, from coordinate 23,320 downwards.
TTAACTTTTCTGTTGTCATTGCCTCTCCAAAGCAAAGTTCAATGTTCTTTAGAACTTTAGGAGGGTCTAGTTCACAATAGTAGTTAACACTTGTCTTTTCTGTCTGTATTTGGGGAAAAAATTCTCTTGGCCCAGTCCAGAAAAGGCATTTATTTCCTTTCTATGTGGGAAAAATAAGCACATCTTTTTTCCAATGAAGCCATTTATATGGATCACTCAGGTAGAGAATAGTAAGACTGTTTCCCTTCCCTAAAGCAAAGCTCAAAGAGAGTTGTGAGCTAAAGGACAATGGTTTGGTGTAGAGTTAGAGGTATAGTGGGCTTCAGTCAAGTCCACTCTATGAATGTAGATGATAGAAATTGTATTTATCCAGCTGCTACACATACTCAAACTCCTAAACTAGGTAAAATTTTACAACACTTTTAAGTTGTGAGAGAGCTCGCTCATGTGTTTAAAAATAATATATAAAAATAATAAATTGAATGGCTGGATGTGATTAAACAGAAAAAGTATAATCCAGATAGAGTTTGTCTGGTGGATATATCAGGCACATGGTAGACTTTTTCACCTGAACTGTTTTGTTTAAGTCTCATAACCACTGTGAAGTAGATGTTAGTTGCTTCATTTGGGGGGAGAAAAAAAAACAAGATTTAGTTACTCAAGTCAAAATAAGAACCCTGTTGTAGATTGAATTGTGTCCACCCAAAAGATGTATTGAAATCCTAAATGCCTGATCCTGTGAATATGACCTCATTTGGAAATGAGATCTTAGTAGATGTAATCAAGTTTAGATGAGGTTAGACTGGTGTCTAAATCCAGTGACTGGTGTCCTTATAGGGAAAAAAAGATTTAAAGACACTCAGATACACACAAAAAGAAAACAACCACACAAATCTGTAGTCAGAGATTGGGGTAATGCAGTTACAGCTGAGGAATGCCAACACTTGCCAAGAACCACCAGAGGCTAAGAAGAGACAAGGAGGTAGTCTTCTAGAGCCTTCAGAGGGATCCTGGCCTTGCTGACAACTTCAAACTTCTAGAATGCCAAACTGTGAGAGAATAAATCTCTATTTTAAGCCATTCAGATTGTGGAAATTAGTTGTGGCAGCCCTAAGAAACTAATTAAAAAAAAAAAAAAATTTATCGAATGCCTATAAAGTTTCAGACATTCTCCTGCTACTTAATTTAATCCTTACACCAATGTTACCTCTGCTATAAACCAAATGTCTGTGCCTCCCCAAAATCCATATGTTGAAACCTAATCCCCAATATTATGGTATTAGGAGGTGGAGCCTTTGGGGTGATTAGATCATTAACTCAGAACCCTCAGGAAAGGGATTAGTGTCCTTATGAAAGGGACACTAGAGAGCTCCCTTGACCTTTTTATTATTAAGGGCACAGTAAAAAAGTGCCATCCATGAACCAGGAAGTGGGTCCCTACCAGACATCAAATCTGCCAAGGCTTTGATCTTGGACTTCCCAGCCTTTGGAACTATGAGAAATACATCTCTGTTGTTTATAAGCTACCCACTCTATAGTATTTTTATTATAGCAGCCTAAATGGACTATGACAACCTTTAATTACAGAGAGGACACTAAAGTTTAAACAGGTTAAATAGCTCACCAATGTCACACTATTGCAAAATAATAGGGCCAGAATTTCAAAGTCAGATGCAAAGATTCTACTGTATTATATAATGTCTTTCTAGGTTTATACAGCCAGAAAGTGAATTTGAAACCAGGTTTTCAGATGCTAACCCTTATTACTAAATAGAATGAAAAGGTGAAATGCTACATTCATCAATACAATGCTGATGTTAACAAATAAAAGTTTATGGGAATGTCACTGTAGGTTCTAAGCATGATATATTAGATTTATAAAAGAAGACTGAAATGCAAATATACTAGTGAGATAATCAAATTATCTTAAATTATTTTGTTTTACTTCAATTTTTTCATTATACAAAAAAGAGTTATGTAGGGGACTGACATATATTTTCCTAGTTTAAGAATTAAATTTAGTGAGTAATGTACGTGTTCTACCCAGAGCGTTTGACAGTGATGTGTTCTGGACAAGGCCCTTGTGACAAACACAGTTGCTGCATAGAGGCATAACAATAGACCTGAGTTTCTACATTGAGGCAAGAGCTGCCCAGCCCCATGACAAGTGGAGGCCCAGAGGCCACACAATAAGCACATTGTTCTTTTGATTGCTGCTTAATCCCATAAAAATGGCTGGTTAGTCAATGACGGGTAAGACCCCTCAAGGGTGGGGTGACCTAAGCCAGGCACAGCCACAGGGGATCGGCCTAAAAGGAACTGGGGACGAAAAATGCCACCAGTGGCGGCCTTGCCCAACCTTGCTAATCTCAGCCTGTGATCTATGCCTGGCGCCTTGAGCAACTACCTGGAAACCTTGAGTCAGGAGACATCTGTGTCCTTAGGCTACATGTTCCGGAATTTATGGCTATCAGTGCCACACCTGGGTGGGCATGTATAAGAAACTAACTTTGAATTTTGGGGTATGAAAATAAAACGACTGGTGCGTTCTGCACTGCAGTCTTGTAACCATCTTTGTGTGTGTCTGTGTGTCTTTGTGTTCTGTGTTCATCCTCCATCCTGCAAACGGGCCACGACAGAATTAACAAAGCAATTATTTTTTTTGAAAATTTTCAATTTTTGTGTTATGGAACAATTTAAACATTTACCAACATAGAATAATATCAGATATCCAAATATATTTTAATATAACATGTGGCTTCAATAATTATTAATAGCTATTAACTCATGGCCAGTCTTCTTGAATTTATAACCACAGCCATCACTGCCAACTCAGATTTTTCTGTAGTAAATATCCTATATATCATTTCATTCCACACACATATACATGTGTGCAAACATATATGTTATATGTAATATTACATAATTTAGGTACTTCTCAATGTAGAACCACTGTGGAAAAAAGAAGAAAAGGAAGAGTATAAGTGACAGGTTACCTGACACTACCTGTCCTGTATCCCAGCTGTATCAAAGCTCTGGCTCCTTTCTGCTTCTCACTTCTTGCCTGGAGTATAAGCCTAAGGCTACCTTTCCTGATTCCTCAATAAAAAAGAATAAGTCTAATCAAAACAGGGAGATCTATTTCTGCATATTCATTTTTCCAAAAGCTAGAGATTTTGGCAAACTTGTCTGTTAGAAGTTTCTGGAATGCTATGCTTTAGGCATTTCTTCTTGTAGAAAGAAAAAGTCAGCTCTCATCTCCAGCAATATTTCTCTAACTTTCTTGATAACAATAATCATCTGGAATTCTAATTAAAAATTTAAGTTCAGTCCCTGATTATTGCCATGGTTAGCAAGTATCATAAAAATATAGAAATGCAATTATTCATCATTTATTTGAAATAAGAATATAGGACTATAATTATTTATTATTAATCTTAAATTCAAATGTACTGGAATCCTGTATTTTATCTGGCTTCCATACTGGCGTGATATTCAAGAATCATGTTTTTAACATGCACTTCAGGTGGTTTTTGTTACAATGTCTACAGTAGAGATTCTGAGCTGTTTTATTTTTAGTCAAGCCTACCAATCACCTCTCTAAGTGACCCTTAAAATACTCAAATTAGCTGTGAAAATGTCACCATCATTGTTACTTACTATTACTTGCCATCATAATTATGTAGACTGTTATTATATGTTAGATGAACTTAGTTCACAGCACTAAACTCTTGATATATAAAGGTACTCAAACTTTTTAATTCATAATAACTGTCTCAATTTTTTAAATTAGAAGGAAAATTTTACAAGACATTGGGGAAGCTGTAAAAGTAGGTCTTTGGAACTGAATTTAATGGTTCTTCTTGACCTTGAATTTATGACATCATTTGAATCAAGCTGAATAATGACAGAATGTGGTGAGCCTTGACCACAGTTTTGTCCTCAAAGGATCCTCATCTCTGGAATGTGCTTCTTCTTCTTAGTCCAGTGAAACATGAACTGCCTGGCTCAAAGGATACCTCCAAGGGCCAATTGTTTACAAAAACATTTGCCTCAGGGCTTGAAAGTAGGGGTCCTGATAATAGATAGCATTTTAAGTGCATTTTCCATGTAGGAATCCCTGGAGTCTCAGTAATAGAAGCACTTCAAAAAGTAGTACCAGTAATTAGGCATGTTAGTTTATGAAAAATTAGACTCATTTTGAAGGTTTGACACATCAATGAGTCCCAGATTTCTTAAGTCAAGGTATGAGAAACTAATTGCCAAAAATACAAAGATGGATTTAGTAGACATAACTCATTCCAGTTTCAATAGCCCAGAAGCCCAAGAAAATTTCAGAACGTGATTTCTCAGAACTCCCATGACCTTTGGGAGCCTTCCATTAAAGAAACATCAAGCAGATTTGCTTTAAGTAATTCCAACCTTCAATGATAAATGAAAAGAGTCCTTCACAAACATCAGAGATCTTTTAACATTTTCATTTTAAAATGTCTAAATGTTCTGTAGGGTTTCAAAATTATTTTCATAGATTTGGAGATGGTTTTAGTTTCTCAGGGCTTGTACTCTGGGAAAAAGGAAAGATATACTGGGAGAATTTGCTCCTTGCACAGCCTTCTGTTAAGAGAAAATATGATGTAATATTGAGATAGTTTTCATGCTTTGGTCAAACTAGTACTTGAAATCCACCTAGATTTTATAAAATCATATAAAATGAAAGGTTCCTGAAATTCTCACTATACTTTTTACCTTTAAGAATTTGCTAAAACTCTAAATTATAATGGCTCCCTACTCCTACCCCCTCACCCAAATGGCTTAACTCCTGCAGGAGAAAACATAATTACTTTCCTAGAAAAAATAGCTCAGGGTTATTTTCAACCTATAAAATATAATAGGAATTTTAATTTTCCGATATGCATTAGAACTCAAGGGTTCTAATTTTATACCAATACCATGCTGTTTTGGTTACTATAGCCTTATAGTATAATTTGAAGTCAGGTGATGTGATGCTTTCAGATTAGTTCTTTTTGCTTAGGATTGCTTTGATTTGTTAGGGTCTTTTTTGGTTCCAAATGAATCTTAGGATTACTTTTTCTAGGTCTGTGAAATAAAATGTTGGTATTTTTATGGGAATTGCACTGAATCTGTAAATCACTTTAGGTAGTATGGACATTTTAATGATGTTGATTCTGCCAATCCATGAACAAGGGATGTTTTTCCATTTGTTATGTCAACTGTGATGTCTTTCATCAGTGTCTTATAGTTCTCCTTGTAGAGATCTTTCAGCTTCTTGATTAAGACCAATAGAATAGAATAGAGAACCCAGAAATAAAAACCATATAACCGTGACCAACTGATCTTTGACAAAACAGACAACAACATACACTGGGGAAAGGATGCCCTATTCAATAAATAATGCAGGGAAAATCAGATAGCCACATGCAGAAGAATGAAATAGGACCCCTCTCTCTCACCATATACAAAAATTAATTCAAGATGGATAAAAGACTTAAATGTAAGACATGAAACAGAATATTTGGTACAAAGGAAATGCTCAATATATCTTGAGTGAATTGAAGAAAAAATAATGAATGAAGGCACACATCTCAAATGAAGAACCAGCCGTTTGATTGTGGGTGAAATTGCTGATACAAGTTTTTCATATTAACAAGTATGCAATCAGCATAAAGAATGATGATGTTGAAAAGTAACATATTTTCCCCAGTGCATCAGTTGCCGTGAAAAACCAATAAACAATTCTTAAGAAAATCTTTCCAAATAAATATTTTGGTTGTCCAGAGTAGGGAGGAGCTGCCCACATGAATGTTTTAAAATGAGAATGATGACTGTCTTTTTCCACAAGGAGTACGCCAACTCTGAGAAGACCTATGAGTTGTGTCATTGATTTTATGCAATTTTTATTCTTGAAATTTTATTTTCATTACAAGTGTCTAATACTATATAAATCAGAGTAAAAACCTTAACCATTCCAGTAATGGCCTCAAAAGCATATATTTAATTTTTAAACTTACCTTAAATCTTGCAAAACTCATAGCTTTCCGAATACACTGACGTAGTGCTTATTTCTTTTTGCCAATTTTAGTGCATGTCAGTTTACTTGGCACTATTTCAAGGCTTTCTTTGAATATGAACAGACTTTTCCTTGTTTGACATTAATCCAAGAAGCTTTATTTACCACAAGAAGTTATTTGCTATTGATTTTTACTACCAAATTATTTCTCTTTTAAGACCAATTAACTTAAAATTTAGTTAAGCTCTTTCAAGTCTTAGAAACTAGCTCTCCCTTAAAATCCATTCCACTTGCTTTTACTCAGTTTACGGAGGTAAGATTTACATACAATAACATTCACCAATTTTAAGTATATAATTTAATGAGTTTTGAAAAATGTATACATTTATGTTTATGTTTCCTTATATCACTTTATAGTCAATTTCCTTCTCTATCCCCAGTCCCTGGAAACCCCAGATTTGCTTTCTATCACCAAGGTTTTGCTTTTTCCAGTAAAATCTTCTAAATGTCTACAGTTGGGCTTTTTTCAACTAGCAAAGATTTTGAGATTCATGCATGCTCCATATATCAGTTTTTTTATTAGTGAGTAGAATTTCATTATATAGATATATTACAATCTGCCCATTCACATGTTGATGAACATTTGGGTACTATCGAGGTTTTGGATATTATAAATATTCATATACAAATATGTGTATAGACAGATATTTTAATTTCTCTTGGATAAGTACCTTAAAGTGGGAATGCTAAATCTTACATAAAGTTATAAAGAACCTCAAAAATGTTTTCCAAAGTGGCTATAGCATTTTTCATTCCTGTCAGCAATGTGTGAAAATTCCACCAACAAGAATAGAAAGATATAATAATTGGGGCATTCAGTAGATTTCTCACAAAGAGAAAAATCAATTAATTTAAAAAGAAAACACTACCATTTCTGGTTCTCTTCTATTGGTTGCTTTCTGTCCTGGTTATGGGTAATATTTTCCTGCTTCTTTGAATTTTCTTGCATTCAAAAAATCAAGAAATTTGATCAAATGGTAGACAAAGTGAATTGTGATTGAATGGGGGACAATGTGAATTTTATGAATTTCATTTTGTTCATTGCTAGATTTTGTTGTATTCCATTAAAGAGTATTAGAGTTTGACCTTTTGTAATTTGCTCTTAAATCGGTTTAAGTAGATACAGGGCTCTGTGTGAGTGGGTCTTTAGGCTAAGGTTAGCTTAACTCTATTACTAATGCAACGTTCTTATAAAGATTCAACCCAATTCCCCAGGTCCCCAAGTATTAGGAGATATTTCTACTCTCACTTGTGGAAACACATGATATGTCCATATCTGTTTGTATTACTATTTTCCAATGTTTTTATTCCCCAGGCCTGAGTAATTTTCTCTAGACATGCTACAGATAAGTACTCATCCAATAATGAACCCCTCACCACATCCTATCCTCTGCCCTCAGATTTCTGAAGTTCTTATTCTATGCAACTCCCTCCTCCCTTTTCCACAGATTGCAGCTATCTTGGCATCCCAAATCCCTAATCTGTTTCTCCTCAACTCAATGAGACTTCTGGGTTCTGTTTGGCTTTCTTCTCTGCTCACCACAGCCTGGAAACTGCCTCCAGTCAGTAAGCTGAGGCAATTGTAGAACTTATCTCATTAGTATTACTCCTGTCAGTGATCATAGTCCTTATATCTATAATCCAATGTTGAAGTGTGAGAGAGGGTGGCGAGAGAGGGTCTGGTTTTCTATTCGTTTATGACAGTAGGGTAAACCAGGTTCCTGTTTCTTCATTCAAAACTAGAAGTGGAAGTTCTCTCACTTGACTCTTGGAAAAACAAAAACAAAAACTTCAGTTATGAAGTAATATAATAAGTTGAGACTAATATTAAGATATAGAATAGTAATATCTTCATTATTATAGAAGGTATTTTTTCCAAATTCTTCACAAAAACAACTCTTGGGACAGGTATTTAAAGTGTTAACCTATTTGTTGAATTTCTTAATACAGCATGATTAGAAAGAATCTTATTTTTGTTACAGTATATTTCAATGATAGGCATTCTTCTTTAACGTTCACTGCTTTCCAGAGATTTTTAATTGATAATTTTTTTGTGGTTACAATTTGTTGTGTAATTATTTTTATCTTATAGCCCATTCTCTTTGACTGATATGTAATAGTAAAATTTATCCTAAATTTTAACTTTTAAAGTTTCAGGATACAAAATTGATTTCCAAAAACCAGTAGTATTTCTATGTACTACTAATAATCACAAAGTCAATACTATTTACAATAGCTACAAAAAATAAAATACCTAGAAATACATTTTACCAAGAAGGTAAAAGATCTCTAAAAAGAAAACAATAAAAGACTGATGAAAGAAATTATAGACGACACCAACAAACAGAAAAAGATTTCATGATCATGGATTTGAAGAATCAATAACATTCAAATGACCATACTGTCCAAATCCACCTATAGATCCAATGCAATTCTTATGAAAATACCAATGTCATTTTTCCAAAAATTAGAAAGCTATCCTAAAATTCATGTGAGATCAAAAAAGAGCAGGAATAGACCAAGCAATCTTAATTAAAAAGAACAAAACTGTAGGCATCCCATTACCTGACTTCCAATCATACTACAAGGCAATAATAACACAAAAAGCATGGTACTGGTATAAAATAGACACATAGATCAATAGAATAGAATAGAAAACCCAGAAATAAAGTCACAGACCTATAGTCAACTGATCTTTGAAAGTCAACAAAAACATACACTGGAGAAAGGATACTTTATTCAATGGGAAAATTGGAGAGCCATATGCAGAAGAATGAAATTATATTCCTACTTCTCACATCATATATAAAAATTAACTCAATAGGAATTAAAAACTTAAATGTAAGACCTGAAAATATAAAAATTCTATAAGAAAACCTGGGAAAAACTTTTCTGGACATTGGCATAGGCAAAGAATTCATGATTAAGACCTCAAAAGCAAATGAAACAAAAATAAAAATAGCCAAATGGGACTTAATTAGATTAAAAAGCTTCTGCACAGCAAAAGAGTGAATGGAAAACCTACAGAATGGGAGAAAACATTTGCAAAGTATTTATCCAACGAAGGACCAATATCCAGAATTTACAAGAAACTCAAACAACTCAATAACAACAAAAAACAAAAACTCCCATTAAAAAGTGGGCAAAAAACATGAACAGACATTTTTCAAAAGAAAACATACAAATGGCCAACAAGGATATGAAAAACTGTGCAACATCACTAATTGTCAGAGAAATGCAAATTAAAGCCACAATGAGAGACCATCTTATACCATCTTATACCAATGAGAGACCATCTTACACCAATATTATTAAAAATTTTAAAAATAACAGATGTTGGTGAGGACATGGAGAAAAGGAACATTTATACACGGTTGGTGGAAATGTAAATTAGTATAGCCTCTATGGATAACAGTATGGAGATTTCTCAAAGCGCTAAAAATGGAACTACCATTCAATCTAACAATCCCACTACTGGGTATTTACCCAAAGGAAAAGAAATAATTATATCAAAATGATACCTGCACTCATATTTTTATCACTGCAATATTCACAATACCAAAGATATAGAATTAACCTAAATGTCCACCAATGAATGGATGATTGGGCAAAGAAAGTGTGGTGCATATACACCATGCAGTATTACTTAGCCACAAAGAAGAATGAAATCATGTTCTTTGCAGCAGCATGGATGGAAATGGAGGTCATTATCTTAAGTGAAACAGAAAATCAAATACCACACTTTATAACTTATAAGTTGGAGCTAAATAAGTGTACATACAGACATAGAGAATGAAATGATAAACACTGGATATTTGGAAGAGTGGGAAGATTGGAGGGTAATGAGAGATCACAAATTACTTATGGATAGAATATACACTATTCAGGTGATGGCTAAGCTAAAAACCCAGACTTCACCACTATATAATATATCTGTGTAACAAAACTGCACTTATACCCTCTAAATTTATAAAAAAGTTTTATAAATTGAATTCAATTTAAAAAAATATGCAAAATAAAAAGGAAATAAAATAAATGAAGTTCAGCCTTACAATAAATGAAAGAAAAAGGACCTTGCACATTCTGAATTAATTAATACATTAATTAATAGATTTTTCTTCATAGTTTTTTTCTTAATTGATACATTTTTCTCCATAATTTTTTCTCCATAATCATTTTTCTCTGTAATCATTCTTTTCTGCTTATTCTTTGATTGTAGTTATTTTTTTTCCTTTGGACCTTCACCATATTTGCTTTAGAGTTGTTAGCTATAATATTCCAACAAGTAAATTCTCCAAACAAATCAATTGATTGGGAAAAGAACCACCTGGATTGCCTCCCAAAAATGTTTTTAGGTAGGTTTCTATTCAAGGAGTGTACTCAATGCTTCATTAAGTTTTCATCACCATATATTATAAAAGGGACCAGTTGAATGAGAGGCCTAATTACTGGGAAATATGAGTTTATGAATCTAACACTTGCATCAACCCCAGCACAGGAAAAACAATTAGGAAGTGAAATATTGGAAACTCTAATTATATCCTCTAATGCATTCATTTCTAGTCTCTTCAGGTCTAAGTTTTCTTTTTTTTTTTTTTTTTCTGTATGTCCCCAGTAAGATTCCTACAATATTGGTCATAAATAATTTTAAATGTGAATATAATTAAAGTCTTTTTATGAAAACTTTTTCTAATTCTACACACTTGAATAGGATCACTACATTTAAAATAATCTCCATTCAAATTATAATAACCCAATTTTAGTTACTGTACTGTTAAGTGGACATTACTCTAGCATTCTATGATTTGATAAATGAAGTGCTTAAAGAAAACAAAAAATATAAATCAGAATAGAGATCACAGAAAAAAATCATATGTATATGGAATCTTTATTTATAACAGTTATGTTACTTCAAATCAGTAGGAGAAAGGTTGAGAATCCCACTCTGTGGGGCAACTGACTTCCCACATAGAAAGAATTAAGTTAGAAATGTAACTTATAGTATGCACAAAAATAAGTTTCCATGTCTTTTAAAGACATAAACATGTAACCAAAACTTTAAAATAGTTTCAAAATTTTAAAAATACCTGTATTATTTTGGAATAAAGAAGAATCAAGAAACTAAAACTACATACACACATAAAGTACAAAGCATGAAGAAAAAATTCAATTAATTTTACATGAAATTATAGTAACAAACACTTCTGAGCAATAGATGATATCATGACAAGATGAGACTAATTGGTCAATAGCCTAAAAAAGATGTACAACCTCATGAGGACCAAGAAAAAGCCAATGAAAGCCATAATAAGCTACTATTTTGGAAAGACCAGATTCATAAAAATCATTAAATTTTACAGTACAAAATTCTGGTGAGAATATTTAGGAATGGAAATTTCCTTACATTGTTGCTGGGAATATAAATTAGAACAATCATTTTGGGGGGCAATTTAGCAATATATAGTAAAGTTGTGATATAAATATTCTATGATTCAGAAATCCCACTTATTGGTATATCCTGAAGAAATTTTATGAGACATATTCAAAAAATAAAGGAAAATATTTTTATGACCTCATTGTAAGCAATACTGTTTGTAATAATAAACAAAAAATGAATGCAACTCAAGTTCTCATCAAAAAGGAATAAATAGATAAATTGTCGATTATTCATAAGATAAAATACTAAACAGAATGGATACATATTTAAAATGAATAAATTTAACATCTTTAAAATATGTTCACTGAGACCAGGGAGTTGTACAATGGTACAAGCAGTAGTTGTATAATGGTAGCATTTCTTAATTTTTAAAACATGCAAAAGACCAATATATGAATAATTATATTATAATTATAAATAATAATATTTATACAGGTTAGTATACATACATATATTTCCTAGTTTTGTCAATAGGAGTGCCAGAACCCATGACATCCTGAGAGCAATGAGCACACCTGGTGTCCAGATTTTAGTTTCGAATAACATTCCCCAATAAAATGAAACAGGTCTCCTTAGAGAAATGACTCATTCTAGGATTGAGACAGCAAAAACACAAGATAAGCCTGGAGCATCTTGTAGTGCCAGAAAGTTAAAAAAGTGCTCAAGACACAAAATATTAGAGTAGGTCAAAGTGACACAGAAGCTAAATGAAAAGCTCCTAATGGCCCAAGCTGGAGCAATTTAAGCAACAAATTGAATAAAGTAGTATCTATATCCTAAAATATGAAGTAAATATCCAGAAGTTCATACTGATATAAATAAATGCTCAAATAAATGAATAATGAATAAATGAGGGAGAAGAGAAATACATACAGAAGAATTACAAGTAATTTATGTAGATTGTCCTCCTCAAATAAGTGGAGTTTAACTTTCTTTCTCTGAATGGGGGTTGCACTTAGCATCTTCCTTTCAAAGAATATAGTATGGAAAGTCAGAAAGTTGGGCAGGAAATGGAGGAAGAGAAGGTTTATAATGGAGAAATTTGACAAATGCTATTCAACAAAGTGATCTATGTTTACATCACCAGTGATAAATCATGCTGATAGCTTGTACCCTTGATATGATGTGATGAAAATGACACTTCGCCTCTGTGATTATCCTCCCCAAATCACATAACCCCAGTCTAACCATGAGTAACACAGCAAACAATCCCAAACTGATGGACACTCCGCAAATGACCTGAGTACTCCTCAAAGCTCACAAAGTGATCAAAAACAAGGAAGGTCTGAGAACCTGTCACAGCCAAGAGGGGCCTAGGGAGTTGTGATGACTAAATGTAATGTGGGTGAGATCCTAGAACAGAAAAAGGACACTAGGTAAGAAGTACCAAAATCTAAATAAATTTGAAATTTTGTTAATTATAACGTGTCAATATTGGTTCATTAATTGTGACAGATGTGTCATAGTAATATAAGATGTTAACAGGGCAAACTAGGTGCAGAGTATGTGGTGACTGCTATATCCTCAAAATTTTTTTATAAATCTAAAAACATTATAAATAAGAAATTTAGGAAAACAAAAAGACATTTTTATTTTTTTTTCCTTTTTAATTTTTTTGTAATTTTTATTTCAGGGTATTATGAGGGTATGAACATTTTGGTTACATTTTATATCTTTGCCTCTCCCTGTGGAGGGTTAGATGCTTGCCCTTCCCCTCTAGAATGCTCCCCATGTCCTTTAGTTGTGAGTTTACCCACTCTCCAGCCCCCTAGTCCCTGGAGAATATTACTACCATGTGAGCACCATAGTGTTAATCAGTCAGTACCAATTTGATGGCGAGTACAAGTGGAGCCTATTCTTCTGATCTTGTGTTATCTCACTTTGGATAATGGGTTCATGCTCAATCCAGGAATATACGAGGTGCTAGGTCACTGTCGTTTCTTATAATTGAGTAATATTCCATTGTATACACATACCAGATTTTAATAATCCCCTCATGAATTGACAGCCACTTGAGTTGTTTCCACGTCCTTGCAATAGTGAATTGTGCTGCCATAAACATTCGGGTGCAGATGTCTTTATTATGGAATGTCTTTTGCTCTTTGGGGTAGATGCCTAATAATGCTATTGCTGGATCGAATAGTATTTCTATTTTTAGCTCTTTGAGGTATCTCCAAATTCTTTTCCAGAGAGGTTGCACTACCAATTGAAGATGTCTCTAATTATGTCAGAAGCATTTCTTAGTTATTAAGAAGTAATTTACATTGTCATCAAATGACACATATAAATTCTTCAGAACTCTCATTTGAAGAGTTCTACTGTTTGAAGGGACTTAGGGAAATTTACTAAAATTATAATTATCTTTAATTAACACATTACAAACACCTACAATTATATACAGAGAAAGTCAAGGAGGTATGTTGTAAAGTCATTAAAGCAAGTGGTAAATAAAAATATTAGCAACTTTTCAAAGAAAGAAGTAAGCTCCTCTGGAATTTCTTTCTCTCTGTCCTCTGCAGTTGCAACAATTTTGATAATATTTCAAATGTTCCAAACAGATTTGAAGCAGTAATCCAAGGGGAGATGACTGAGGAGGGAGATGGGAAAGATCAAGGGATACTAAATACTAATGCAGGAAGAAAATATTTATTTCAATTAATAGGACATGGCTAAGGAACTCAGATAAACTGAAAAAATAATCTATTATCTAAGGAAAAAAATATAAAATAAGAACCAAGGGCTAATGGACCCAGGACAATAAACCTTTGCTTCCTCTGTGGCCTCCAAGGGAGGGCAGTGATGGGGAGTGGGGATTGGGAGAGCCATTCAGACCGGCTGATGCCTGTGGGTGGTGAGCTGTAAATTGTTGCTACTCCCAGTAGATCCAGGGGAACCTGCCTCCCTCCCTCTGCTGGAATTCCATCTTGTTTAGCTCAGTATTAAGATCCGTGCTTTATATTTCAAGGGCCATAAAAGAGGAAAACCGGAAAATATGCCAAAAGCACTAAGTGAAATTTATAATGCTTTCCAAAATGATTCTGTTGACCTGCTTTACCTCATGCTGTCCTTTATTAACATCCCTTCGTTTTAATCATCCAACTTAAAAAAAAATCAATTATTTCCTATTGCATGACCTGACATATGAAATCAATGCCTGATGGTAGTATTTTTTAAGCTTTTAATTGCATGCCTTGCCAAGGACAGAATTTATTGTTTTCTATGAAAACCAATGTTTTTCTAATATGTTCCTCTTGCAGTCTATATAAATATTAATAATTTTATGATACATTGTTATCTAAACTGAAACTTTCAGAATGGAACTTTATTCATCTTGAAGTTTAAAAGGGAGGGTAAGAATTTTATCTCTTAACAGTGATAATGTTTTACCAAATGGTGTTAAAACAATATAAATGAGATGCAGTATAACTTTTGGTGGAGTGCTATGTACTTTATAATTTTCTTTTCTTTTTCTCTATTTTTTTTAAATTTCAAAGTATTGTGGGGGTACCAATGATTTTGGTTACATGGATTGTTTTTGTAACCCTCAAGTCAGGGTTAAAATTGTACCCATCACCCAGATAGTGTTTACTGTACCCGTTAGGTAGGTTTTCACTCATCTCCTCCTTTCCCCTGCCCACCTGATTTCCTTTGAAATTACTTCCCTCTATGCACTCATGTTCACCAGTTAGTTCCAATTTAATAATAAGTACATGTGGTATTTGTTTTTCCATTCTTTAGATACTTCACTTAGGATAATGGTTTCCAGTTCCATCCAAATTGTTGCAGAAGGCCTTAATCCATCCTTCTGTATGGCTGAGTAATATTCCGTGCATACATATACCACATTTTGTTAATTCACTCATGTATTGGTGGACACTTGGGTTGATTCTACATCTTTGCAATTGTGAACTGTGCTACAATAAACATTTGAGTGCAGGTGTCTTTTTGAAAAAATGATTTATTTTACTTTGGGTAGATTCCCAGTAGTGGGATTGCTGGATCAAATGTTAGATCAACTTTTAGTTCTTTGAGGAGTCTCCATATTGTTTTCATAGAGGTTGTACTAGTTGGCAGTCCCACCAACAAGGTGTAAGTGTTCCCTTCTCTCTGAATCCATGCTAGCAGCTATTGTTTTGGGACTATTTAATAAAAGCCTTTCTGACTAGGTTAAGGTGATATCATTGTGGTTTTGATTTGTATTTCCCTGTTGATTAGTGACATTGAGCATTTTTTCATATGTTTATTGGCCATTTGTCTATCTTCTTTTGAGACGCTTCTGTTCATGTCTCTTGCCCACTTTTTAATGGTGTTTTTGATTTTTTTCTGGCTGATCTGCTTAAATTCTTTGTAGATTCTGGTTATTAGCCTTTATCAGATGTATAACTTAAAAATATTTTCTCCTATTCTATAGGTTCTATTTGCTCTGTTAATTATCTCCTTGGCTGTGCAGAAGTTTTTAATCTAATCAAGTCCCATGTATTATTCTGTGATTGCCATTGGGGTCTTTTTCATAAATTCTTCACCTAGGAAGATATCCAGAAGAATTTTTCCAACAAAAATTAATTCAATATGGATAAAGGACTTAAATGGAAGGTATGAAACCATAAGAATTTTAGTAGAAAATTTGGAAAAACTCCTTTTTTTGCTTGTTTTGGTAATTCAACTAAAAGCACAAATAAAGGGACTATAACACAAAATTTCTGCTGATTTTAAAGAATATATTTATTGAGGTATAATTGACATACAACAAACTACATATTTAAATATACAATTTGAAATCATTATGGCATGCTTTATAATGAATATACCCATCACCTCCAAAAATTTTCTCATACCTTAGTATAATCTTTCCTATCTCCCATCCTCCTATTTCCAGGAAACCACTTATCTGTTTTCTACCACTATAAATTAGTTTGCATTTTCCATAATTTTACATACATGTAATTGTAAAGTGTGTGTTCTTTTTTGGTCTGGCTTCTTTCACTTGGCATAATTATTTTAAGAATCACCCATGTTGTGACACATATCAACAGTTCATTGCTTTTTATTGCCAAATAGATTTGCACTGATTGGATACCCCCATTTGTTTTACTTCTCACCTGTTGATGTATTTTTGGGTTGTTTATAGATTTGGAGTATTACAAATAAAACTTCTATGAACATTTATGTCCAAGCCTTGAAAATATCCTGCTAAGAGAATAAAAAGACACGTCACAGACTAGGAAAAAATATTTGCAGATCATGTATCTGCCAAAGAACTTGCATCCTGAATATATAAATAACTCCTAAAACTCAAAAATAAGAAAACAAACATCCCATTAAAAACAATAGGCAAAAGATTTTAACAAATACTTTACCAAAGAAGATGTAAAGATAGTAAACAAACTCAATAATGATGCTGAATATCATTAGTCATAAGGAAATGTAAATTAAAACAATAATTAGGTGCCACCAGTACATACTGATTATTATGATTAACATTTCAAGTACTTGCAAGGATGTGGAAGAATCAGAACCCTCGTAAATAGTTGGTCTGAATGGAAAAGGGTACAATTCCTTTGGAAAATAGTTTGAGAGTTTTTTAAAATGTTAAAAATATATCTGCCATGTGACTCAGACTGTTCATTCCAACATATTTACCCAGGAGAAATGAAAGCACATGCCCTTTCTGCTGAGTTTATTCACGCTAACATTTGTTGTTCTGATTATTACTCAGTTTGACTCATAGCTGCTGCGACATCAGTGCTTATCAGTTTAACCTGACTGTGCAGCTACCATATTAAGAAGCTATTGTATATTTTATAACACTGCGGTGCACATTTTTTATATCACCATAAAAAATTTCCACATGATTAATTCCTACTCACTCTTTACAAATATAGTTGACCTTTGAACAACACAGGTTTGAATTGTGAGGGTCCATTTATACGCGGACTTTTTTCAACCAAACACAAATTGAAAATACAATATTTGAAAGATGCAAAACCGGTTTCTTATGTGGGTTCTACAGGATTACTGAACTTGAGTATGCAGGGATCTGGCTATATGGTAGGAGACCTAGGACCTAGAACCAATTCTCTGTGTATATGGAAGGACTACAGTGGTGTCAATGGTAGATCTTGATGAATTTGTTTCAACTAACATCTAACCTTAATGCTGAAGTTGGAGTTGGCAAATTTTCCAATAACCCAAGAAGATATTTTACAAAGTCATTGGTAGAAAACAAATCCTCTATTTAAAAAAGATAGTAAAATGCATCTGAAATAGACTATTTGAACACCTACAAAGGTGAATATCTTCAATATTATCAAGTTAGACTACTATGTTATTGTATATACTAAGGTATGGATTCTTTATAACTTAGACATAGCAAAGAAGAAACATTAGTATATCTAAGAATGAAATTGTCTTTAATTCTATAAAAATTCTATTCATTGGATTTCTAAGCCTCAGGTTTTTCTTGCACAGTGGGTGTGATAATATTCCATGTCAGGGTTGTTTGAAGATCACATGAGATGAGGGTTGTGAAGCCCAAAGTGAGTACACAGCTATGGCCAACACTCACTGAATGCTTTTCTTTAATACTGTCAATACTCTTTGTTTAATTAAATGGAATTTATATAAATAAACTGGCAATAAAACTAACTGAGCTAATGTTTTCCAGCTGTGAATGAGAAATCTGAATTCTGGTAGATTTATATATCCCTGGAACACATTTTCATTTACACATAAATATTAAGAAACACTAATAACTGTAAGGAAGGCCATTCAAATACAAAAGTTTAGACTCTGCAATAGACATGTAAAGGGCTACAGAATATGAATTTGTTTATCAGTGTTTATCTTCAATTTGTTAGCCATGACTTAATCGCTGTTGCGGATCAATAGTTTTTTGTGCATTTATAGTTTCAAATCTGTTGACTTGTGTTCCAAATTTATGACTTTTCTAGTGAAAATCTTAAAAGATATTGGCAGGTCAGAAGCACAGTTCATGAGACATATATTATACAAATTTGGAAAGACATTTCAATTCTAATATACTGGTTTATAACATTACATTACATTCTGAACTGTGAGTATTTTAAATGACATAAAATAAACTGATTCTATCATTAAAGGAAGCACTTAGTTTCATTTTAAATTGTCCCACTTTGACACTTAGGTTTCATCTTCCATATTATTTCTATACCCTGTAATTATGGTATCACATTGTGAGTACAAGCTCATATTTCCTAAAATTGATTCCGGACTCTAAAATAGAATGTTGTTTTTGTGTTCAGACATTTAATGTTTTCGACAGACTTGCTATATCTATGAAGTAGAGTCATATTTCTCAGGAGCATTTTTAGGAATGTTTAGTTAATGTTTTAGAAAAATCCCCAGTGAATTGAAGAAGGCAACAGTTGCCTACTAGATGCTTAGGTTTTAATGAGGCTGCAAAAAGAAATCTTACATTATTACTACTAGTTCTAACATTATAAAGATTAAGTTATAAGTACCAATAGACAATGTTTTTTAAAATTGATATTCTAAGGAATATTTATTTTTATTTTAAGGTTGTATTTTTGATTGATATGTAAAAAGTTCAATATTATAATTTATTCAAAGTGAATAAAGTAAAATATGTTTATAGAATTTCATAAGACACATCATATATTAATTTTAGAATTTATAAGCTAGTATGTTAAAGTGTGAGATAGTTGAAAAAAACACATCTCTACATACAATCAAGCATTGCATTTAATCTCTTTTCTTTCCTGTCTTGTTGACAAGTTGTAAAGTAATTGATTTCATTTCATCTTGTTTCCTTTTGTTTTATTATACGAAGTCTCAAACTCATAATTTTTAGGAATACCTATGGCAGAACCTATAACACCCACTCACACTTCACATACCAGCATAATATAGAACTATCATCTTTCCTGTAGTTTTCTAAGCAACCTATACCAAGTAAACACTTTTAAATGACCAGAAGTCTGTAAGAGTTCAAATCAACACTTAGCAGGCAGCCAATTCAGAAAATCCAGGGGTTAACTGGTTCTAGCCATTAAGGTGGAGTTGGAGACATCCTCACAGCACTGATGCTGGCATCTTCACTCTTAAGCACACACTTGTCACATTGAAAGGGACGCCTAGAAGCCCTCTTTCCATAGCATTCTGGTCTTTATGCTGTCTGAAACCTAAAAACAGACTGCAAATGTTGGAAAGGTATCACAAGAACACAGACTTTGAAATCAGAAGGGGTAATGTCCAAATCTTGGCTCCAACACTTACTTAACTGTATGATCTTGGGCAAGTTTTACTTCTCTGTCCCCTTTTCATCTGTAAGACAGGCGTATCAATACCATTACCAGAAGGTGGTTGTGAAGCTTAAAAGAGTTTGAAACTTCTATATAGCAAGTAAGACAATGGCTAGCATCATTCTTTAAAATGTATGTTTTAAGGCACTATTATTTTTGTTTTTGAGGAGTTTTATTTGTTTATTTCCAAGAATAGTAAAAAAAAAAAAAAAAGAAGAAGAAGAATTGTTCTAGTAGGCATACAAATTTTCTTTTGGAAACACAGTATGGAAAATTTTCTTTTACTAAAGTAATGGATGTGAGATCCTGTATGAAAAATATTGTTCATTCAGCAAACATTTATTGAGTGTCTGCTACATGTCAGGCACCACACTAAGGGGACTAGTTGAGGAGCGTTTCAACTGTAAAATTTGAAATTACCTTTAAATTCAAATGACACCTAAAAGGACAACCAGCCCCAAAGTTAGAAGGTACAGTTTCTTTGCACTTTTAAGAGGAGATTGGAAAGTTATTCTCTCCTCTTTGGAAAAGACATCCACAGAGGTACACGCTCTCAGAGATGGGACATGCAACCCTATCTCTTAAGGGAGCTGCATGGAATTCAATGCCCAGGCCAGAGGTTTACAAGCCTGGGCATCCAACATGGAATCTGCAAGGCCAAGAGTTTCTCTTTTTTTGGAGTGGTATAGGGGAAACGATGAAGAATCATAAAACAGGATGCAATGCCAAGTAAAAAAGAGCAGAGCACAAAGGTATCTCTGCTTTGGTTATGATGTTTATGTATGGATGAACTAGAAAAGAAAAGGAAAAAATGAAAACAATTGGCGTGCCATCATGAGGAGATTGTGAGCAAATTTTTCTCCTGTTTGATATCTTATGTTGCTACTGTACTGTTATTTAGGCAATAAATATAATTCAAGAGAAGGAAAACATCAAGACCAAAAAGTAAAGCAATATTATAAAACTACCATGAGCAAGTAAAACAATATCAAATTGAAATGAATTTGAATTAAACAGAAGCATGAATTTGAATTGAAAACATCAAATTGAATGCTATTTTCTTAAAGCATCATCCTGAAATACCATCCAAAATGTGAAAACTCAACCTGTAGATCAAAATGGCATTAATTCATTCAACAGACATTCCTCCTTTACTGCTCACCTCTCCTTCTTCTTACAGTAAAACTTTTGCTTTCCATGATGAGATCTAGGGTGTTTGAGTCTCTGCTCCCATCTTTCTTCTCCTCTGGGGGCCCTCTTTTGCCACCAGAGTTCTGTGTCAGCCCTGCAGCTCACACACAACTTGCCAAGGAATCAGTACTTAGGCACAAAATTAGGTCTAATGAAATAGGGTTTTGTTAGTTAGACATCTGTGGACTAACCTAGAACTGCCCCTCATTTGTCACTTTATTTTATGGAAAATGATATGTAGTAGGTAAACTTTCCTGTGTATGCAAAATTTTTGACTTTCAAAGAAACTTTCAGGCCCAAATCTAGTCTAGCTCGTGTCCTATTTATATTATATAACGCATGCATTCAGACATTTCACTCAAATGTCATATAATTGTAATCATTCTATAAGTAAATCAGCCCCAGTAGTCATACTTATAAAAGCCTACAGAACTATGGGGTTAATACTTCTAAATTTAGCTGCTTATTTTCTAGACTTAAGGAATGGTGAACATCATAGTCCATCATATAAAGGACAATGTCTGTACATCTGAGCAATATGCTAAACAACATGGGGCATGCTTTTTCACTAGAATGCTGACTTCTGATAGATCAAGACTAACACTCTGTTCTTATAAACATAAGAATGATATCTGCGTTTTATATCTTTTGCTTATATGTATAAAGAGAACTACATGGGCAAATAACTTAATCCAGATTGTAACCAAAGTCATAGTATTGCAACATCTTTTAAATGAAGTTTTATTGGACCGAACAATTTTGAAAACTAAAATTTATCCATTTGTTCCATTTTTCCTTTTACAACTTGATAACCTAGGGTTTTACAAAAAGAAGTGAGTATATAATGAGGTAATAAGTGCCTTTAACCTGCTAAAAAAATAGTGTCTTTGGAGAAATGTAAAAGAAAAAACTTAAACTGGTGCTTTTATTAATGATGTTTCCTCACCAATACAGACACCAACCTACTCTGGCAACTTCCCAAATCTAAATTTTGTTAGCATTATCATTCCTAGGATATTTTTATGCACTTTCCTATGTGTGGTTATGTAATTCTTCCTTAGGTGTGCTCTGTGTATTTAATTTGTTAAATTATATTGCTGTTTCTTTTCAGGGAGAGAGCATGATTTTTCTTACTTTTGTACATCCTCTCATTGTCTGATTGTCCATAAAATAGTCCTTAAATATATATTTGATTGGTTTCTCTAAAGGTAAGAAAAATATTCATATAGTTTATATAATTTTACTACTAAAAATAAAATATGTATTTGCAGAAAAATCAAATTACATTTATTTGGATAGTTACCCTGATGGAGTTGAATGATGATTTGACTATTAATAATGTACATGCCATTGCATCTGCTTTGTGCTATTTTAAATACACTGCACGCATAGGCTGGATGCTGTGGTGAGCCACCAGATTCCCCCTTCAGTACTAAGATACTCATTTTCCCAGATGCGGTTGGTAGTATTACCTGCTGATGGTGCACCTCTGTTGTTGCTTTCTTTTGGAAACAGAGTCTCGCTTTGTTGCCCAAGCTAGAGTGCCGTGGTGTCAGCCTAGCTCACAGCAACCTCAATCTCCTGGGCTCAGCCTCCTGAGTAGCTGGGACTACAGGTTTACACCACCATGCCCAGTTAATTTTTTCTCTATATATTTTTAGTTGTCTAACTAATTTCTTTCTATTTTTAGTAGAGATGGGGTCTCACTCTTGCTCAGACTGGTCTCAAACTCCTGATCTCGAGTGATCCTCCCACCTCAGCCTCCCAGAGTGCTAGAATTACAGGCGTGAACTACCATGCCCGGCCCTGAAGCCTTCTCTTAAATTTTCCTTAGACCATAAGGAACTGCCTTCCTGAAGGCTGACACTCCCTCCACAGGAGCAACCCTTTTTATTCCCTGCCTCAAGTGGGGACAATTTTGAAGGACCATCCCTGTTTCCAAGAGCGCCATGGGATCAGCTAAGCCTCTGTTGTATTTGCATCACAGTTCAACTTCTCCCACTGCCCAAGCCTGCCTCTCTCACTCCCTGACAGGGGTGTTCCCAAAGCATTAGTCAATAAACCCCTGTATACAAATCTCCATCTCTATGTCTGCTTCCCAGGAACTCAACTTGTGACAATCCTTCCTCTCGTGAGCCAAGAGAAAATATAATATGGGAAAGAAAAGTAATTTGTTCACAGGCAAACTTTGCTTCCAAAATATCTGCATCTGGTACTCTGTGTTTCCTGAGTGGAAAAAAAAAAGCAGCAGCTAGGAAATTTTTTTGTTTGGTTGCTTTTTTCTGTTGTTTTTTTTTTTTTTTT
>VSMD01077652.1:871-33076 GCA_008750895.1 Mirza zaza | reverse complement strand
AAAAAAAAAAAATGTATTTAGTAGTTCATGTGTATTCCAACATCCCTTCAGCTCCCAGAGGCTTTCCAAATTAGAGTTGGAAGCCAAACATACAAAATTAACCAAAAGGCCGGGCGCGGTGGCTCACGCCTGTAATCCTAGCACTCTGGGAGGCCGAGGCGGGCGGATTGCTCAAGGTCAGGAGTTCAAAACCAGCCTGAGCGAGACCCCGTCTCTACTATAAAAATAGAAAGAAATTAATTGGCCAACTAATATATATATAAAAAAATTAGCCGGGCATGGTGGCGCATGCCTGTAGTCCCAGCTACTCAGGAGGCTGAGGCAGCAGGATTGCTCGAGCCCAGGAGTTTGAGGTTGCTGTGAGCTAGGCTGACGCCACGGCACTCACTCTAGCCTGGGCAACAAAGCGAGACTCTGTCTCAAAAAAAAAAATTAACCAAAAGACAGCAAATATGTAAAACATGCTCTATGCATTTTGTTCCATTGAAGACTGTGTAAGAGATACGGCCAAAATAGAGAGTGATACAGTTTGATATAACTATATTCCTTCTGAAAGTCCAAAAGATTTGGAAATAAATTTTGATTAAAACTCTTCACATTTCATGTTGATCTCTCATCAAGATGATCAGATGTATCACATACCGATTTTGAAATTCTGATCCATTATAAAATTATATTGTTTACAGTACATTGTTTCAGGCACTTCAAATATTACCTGGATAAAACACACATTATTTTAAAAAGTAAAAGGTGTTTTCAGGAACACAAAGCATCTAATTATACATAAAACACTCCTCTTTAAGAACTTAGATCAAAGCAGTTTTGCTTTCACTCAAGGATTCCTTAACAACCACCAATGTTCACCCACTTAAGTGCCTTCACTTATGCTTTCATGATATTCCCTGTGTTCACCCTTTCAAGGGACTTTAGTGCATTCTAAAACACATCTGAGATTACTCAGAAACAGAATGATTCTACAAACATCTACAGCAGCAAAGACAATGATGGCAGTATCCAATCCTAGACTCAGCAAAGAAAAATAATTACTCAAAGGACTTGACTCAATCACTCATTCTGTGAAGAAACACGTTTGCAGCAAAGCCACGTAAGAGGGTCCCAGTGGACACAGGGTAGGAAAAAGCATCAGAGACATCCATGACCAGACTTGTAAATGGAGTTCCAAATCTGGATATTTCCAGAAGAGGTAAACATATTCTGCTCTATCAGAACCCAAGTAAAAAGTAGGATATTATTTAAGGGAGGAATGTCCTGCTCACATAGAATCCATGTGTCTTTATAGCAAATGGACACTTTTCACAAGAGGAGGATTAAAATAAAAGGAAATGCCAAGGACAAGTAGGAACAGCACTCGTCTAAGCATAAGCAAATCTGGTGAGCTGGCAATCCTCCATGTGGGGCTCTGCTACAGAGCTTCAAAAACATTTAATAAATTTTATTATTTAACTTAAGGTTGAAAATAAGCCCAATAAAAAAGGGATCTGGGTATGTTTCATCCAGAGAGAGAAAATTAAATAAAGGAAACAGAGTTAACAAGCAGCAACTATTAGATGTCTGCAAAAGAGTACGACCAAAGCAAAAAATACTACACTTAGATATTGTAAGAGACATTCTACTTAGAAAGGATTCAAAATTAAGTACATTACCAAAGGAGGCTGAATACATGTTCCAGTAACTTTAAAGAAAAGGGTAAAACATGATGGTATTAAATGCAATTTACCCCTAGAAACATGAAAGTAGAAATAACTGACTCTCTTAAAAAGTCTTTCAGATTCATAATTCTCCCACAAACCAGGACCATTATTCTGAGACACTTTGTAGGCTAACTCTTGATTAGTAAAACGAGGTTGGTACTCCCAAGAATAAGCAGATAAGTGAAATCCTAAACCTATGTTATCCAATGTTATAGCCACTAGCTACACATGGCTACTGGACACTTGATATATGGCTGGTCCAAATTGAGATGTGCTGCAAATATAAACTACACACCAGGTTTTGAAGACTTGGTACAAATTACTAGTACAAAAGTAGGAAACAGGGAAATTTATAGCACTGAATGTGTATATTAGAAAAGAAACTAAAGTCAATAATCTAAGTTTCCTCCTTAGGAAACTAGAAAAAGAAGAGCACGTTAAACCCAAATAAGCAGAAGAAAAGAGATAAAAATTAGAACAGAAATCAATGAAATTGAAAACAGGAAATTAGTACAGAAAACAAAACCAAAAGCTGGTTCTTTGAAAAGATAAATAAAATCAATAAGCCTCTGGACAAGGTAACTAAAAAAAAAATAAAATAAAATACAAATTACCAATATCAGAAATCAAATAGGGGACATAAAACTACAGATCCCATGGAGATTAAAAGGACAATAAGGGACTATTACAAACAACTCCATACCCATAAATTTGATAATCTGTAAGAAAAGACCAATTATTTTTTTAGACTAGTCAGTAGTGAGAAAGTAGGAAAGTAGTAGAACAAGGAGTTCAATCTGTAACTGACTGTGAACACTCAAGTGAGATAACTCACTACCTTTGCACCAGCTGAAAAGACCAACTTACTGAAAGATACAGTCTGACAAAACTCTCATAAGAAACTATCTAAATAGGCTTATATCTATTTAAAAAAATGAATCAATCATTAATAACCTTCCAAAAAGAAAGCACTAGGCCCAGATGGGTTCGTTGGCAAATTGTACAAACATTTAAGGAATAAATTATACCAATTCATTATAATCTCTTTCAGAAGACAGAAGGAGAGACAGTATTTCCTAACTCATTCTATGAGACCAAAATCACCATAATATCAAAACCAGACAAAGAAATCACAAAAAAAGAAACCTATAAACCAATACCTCTCATAGATGTAAAAATCCTCAACAAATATTAGCAAATTGAATCCAACAATGTGTAGAAAGAATTATATACCACAGAAAAGTGGGATTTATCCCAGGTACACAGGCTGATTCAACATTCAAAAATCAATTAATCAACAAGCTGAAGAAGAAAAATCACATCATCATATCAATAAACGCAGATAAAGCATTTGACAAAATCCAATACCAATTCATGATAAACACTCCCAGTAAACTAAAAATAGAGGATAACTTTTCAACTTGATAAAGAATATCTACAAAAATATCTAGAGCTAATATCATACTTAACAGTGAGAAACTAGAAGCTTTCCCACTAAGAGCCAGAACAAGGCAAGGATATCCTCTCTCATCATTCTTTTCAACATCATACTGGAAGTCCTAGCTGATGCAATAAAGCTTTATTTTATTTTTTATTTTATTTCCTTTATTTTTAAAGGAAATAAAAGTTATACTGATTGGTAAGGAAAAAATAAAAGTCTCTATTCATAGATGACATAATAATCTAAGAAGAAAATCCAAAAGAATCAACAAAAAAAACTTCTGAAAAAAAATATACATTTTCATATTAAACTTTTTGTTAAATAAACTTTTGTAATAATAAAAAAAAAAGCTTCTGAAATCAGCAAGTGATCATAGCAAGGTTGCAAGACACAACCTTAATATACAAATGTTAGTTACTTTCCTATATGTGAGCAATGAACCCTCCAAAATGAAATACTGAGGTATAAATCTAAGAAAACATGTACAGAATGAATACGAGAAAAACTACAAAACTGCTTAAAGAAATCAAAGAACTAAATAAACGGAGAGAAAGTCCATGTTCATAGAAAGAGAAATTCAATATAGTCAAAATAACACTTCTTTCAAACTTGATCTATAGATTCATTGTAATCCCAATCAAAATCCTGCGAGTTATTTTGTGGGTATCAACAAATTGATTCTAAAGTTTATATGGAGAGGCAAACGACCAGAATAGTCAACACAATATTGAAAGAAAAGAACAAAGTTGGAGGACTGACACTACATAACTTCAATATTTACCATAAAGCTACAATACTTAAGACAGTGAGGTATTAGTGGGGAAAAAAAAATACATCAATGGAACTGAACAGGGAGTCCAGAAATAGACCCCCAACTGGCAACTGACCTTTGACAAAAGAGTAAAGGCAATACAGTCAAGAAAAGAGTCTTCAACAAACAATGTTGAAACAACTAGACACCCATACACAAAAAAGTGAATCTAGACACAGACCTTATATCCTTCATAAAAATTACTTGAAATGGATCACAGACCTAAATGTAAAATGCAAACCTCTAAAACTCCTAGATGATAACAGGAGAAAACCTAGATGATGTTGGGTATGGTGATGGCTTTTTAGACATAATACCAAAAGCATAATACATGAAAGAAAGAATTGATAAGCTGGACTTCATTAAAATTAAAATTAAAATTTTCTTCTCTGGCTGGGCACGGTGGCATGCCTGTCATCCTAGCCCCTTGGGAGGCTGAAGTGGGAGGATGGCATGAGCCTAGCAGTTCAAGACTTGCCTGCACAACAGAGCAAAGATCTTGACTCTAAAAAAAAAAAAACAAGTTTTTTAAAAATTTCTGCTCTATGAAAGACACTGTCAAGAGAATGAACAAAGAAGCCACAGTCTAAGAGAAAATAACTGCAAAAAATATATCTGATAAAGGATAAATATTTGCAAAAGATATATCTGATAAAAGACCAGTACCTAAAATATAAAAAGAACTCTTAAAACTCAAGAAAATAAAAACTCCAATTTCACAAATGGGCCAAAGGCCTTAACAGATACATCAAAGAAGATATACATATAGCAAATACACATATGAAAACATGCTCCACATTATATGCCATCAGGGAAATGCAAATTAAAACAAGATACCACTACATACCTATTAGACTAGCCAAATCCAAAACACTAACAACACCAAATGCTTGCAAGAATGTGGAGCAATAGGAACTCTCACTCATTGCCAGTGGAAATGCAAAATGATGCAGCCACTTTGGAAGACAGTTTGGCAGTCTCTTACAAAACTAAACATACTCTTAACATTCGATCTAGTGATCACACTCCTTGGTATTTACACAAGAGTTGAAAACTGTGTATATACAAAACCTGCAATAAATACAGGTGTTTATAGCAGCTTTATTCATAATTACCTAAATTTGGACACGATAAAGATACGCTGTAGGTAAACACATAAATAAACTGTGATACACCAGACAATGGAATATTATTCAGCACTAATAGGAAATGAACTACCAAGCCATGAAAAAACATGGAGGAACTTTAAATGCACATTATTAAGTGAAAGAAGCCAATCTGAAAAAGCTTCTCGCTCTACAATTTGAACCATATGACATTCTGGAAAAAGCAAAGTTATGGAGATAGTAAAAAGATCAATAGTTGCCAGCAGTTAGGAGAAAGAGAAGGACAAATAAGTGGAACACAAGGTTTTGGGGGCGGTAAAAATACCCTGCATAATGTAATGGTGGATACATGTCATTATAAATTTGTCCAAAGCCATAGAATATAAAACATCAAGAGTGAACCCTAATGTAAACCGTGGACTATGGGTGACAATGATGTGTCAGTGTAGGTTCATCAATCGTAAAAAATGTACCATTCTGGTGGGGGGTGCAGGGGGGTGTTGATAATGCTGCACAGGTGTGGGAGCAGGGTTATATGGGATATCTCCGCAACTTCCTCTCAATTTCACCGTGAACCTAAAACTGCTCTAAACAAATAAGGCCTTTAAAATATATATAAACTATATAAATATATATAAACTATATATAACTGTTTATATTGACCGCATGGTAAAATAATATTTTGGATATAGTAAGATCAATAAAATATATTTTTAATTAATTCCACATTTCTTATTACTTTTTTTATTATGGCTACTAGAAATTAAAATCACATACTTGGCTCATATTTGGGGCTTGCATTATATTTCTTATACTGGATAGGGTTGACCTAAGCAACCAAAGATATCAGACACACCTTTGAGTTCCTAAACATTTTCAAAATGTAAACAGAAGAATGAAGAAGGGTAAATGGTACCAGGAGCATTCCAAGGACATGTGTTAAGTACAACAGCAGCAGCAGCAGCCATTATGTTGCTTTAAGTAAGGAATAAGCATAAACAATGACTTTCCAGGAAAGTTGATGCTACAATTATAGATTCTCTCCTCCCTCTGCCTGGACATGCCCTGGAGAATCCTTTCCTGGGCATGAACTCACTCTCCTGCCTACCTTTGATGAGCTCTGGCCTGTACATCTTGCGCAGCTGCTCCAGGAAGCTGTTGTAGAAGCCCTCTGCCTGCTCCGTGGGCATCGCCAGGTGGAAGTCAGGCTTGTGCCCCTTGAGCACACACTGGAGGGTAAACTGGCTGACACACAGCACTTCATACTGCTTGTCCATCACACTCTTCGACCAGTGCTTCCCACTCTCATCCTCAAACACACGCAGGTTTAAAATCTTTCGGACCCTAAGGGAAAAAGAGCAGTGAGCAGTTCCTGAAGGATCACAAGCGCCCCAACACACTCCACACCCCCAAAATGTCACCGGCATCTTGCCAACTAAAGACATAACAATGACTCCATCACTTCCAGGCAGCATGACCTCCAGCAAGTTACTTATCCACTCTATGCTTCAGTTTCTTCAGCTGTGATACACAATAACAACAGTCCTACTTCATAGGGCTGTTTTGAGATTTCCTTCATTTCTGCCAGTCCCTCTAATTCACAGCAGCTGCTGGTGGCAATTGGGACTAACATCATGACCACCCATTCTCTGTTTCTTTGGGTTGGGGGATATGTCAAAACATGGGTCCAATTTTAATTTTTCATAGAATTTAATCTTTACATTGGGACAAATGATACCCCTTTTTACACCCCTTCTTGGAGCTACTCAGAATGAATAATTCAGCAAATACTCTGAGAGAAAACTCATGGTTATTGAAAATATGCAAAAGATCTAGGGAAAGACACCTTGACAATTATATCACATGTTTCGTTAAGCCTCAGAGGGGCACTACCTACATATATGGATGACAAAGGATAGCCACCATGGCAAGGAAGTGCATCAGGTAATATCTTCAGTGTCAGATCTGAGAAGCATGGCAAAGAACCGCCAGCATGAAAGCTGAAATTCCACATTTGAGAGTCACTCTTTTGGGTGATTGAAGACAAAGACAGTTCCAAAGATTCTAAAAATATTAATTCACTGACTCTTTATATGGGTACCCTCAGTGGTGGATACTATTCATCACCCCTCTCCATAACTAAGGTTTGTCTTATGTTGAGTCACATCTCTTAAGCACCAAGCTATGTTAATGCCATAAAGAGATTCAGACCCAGAGCCACAATTTTTAACCACTACCCCATTCTATTCCTCTTTTATCAAAGAGGACAGCTATGAAAATACCACCATCCCTGAAGTGGTATTAAACTATCCTTATCAGTCATCAATAACTTAGCAGGAATTAGGTTCCAAATCTGATTTCAATCTAATACAAAAGGGACAATTGGGCAGCGTTATACCCATGCTCTGGACACCAAGTGGCAAAATAAAGGGATCCCAGCATCTGAAAGAAATGTGCCAAGAGGTGCTGGTGCAGAGGGGGAACATGGGAGGGGGCTGACTGCACTAAAAGAGCCAGTCAGGCAGCAGCAATGGCAAACTCTACTACCTTAGTAAAAAGAGCATCAGCTTCAAGGTCAGGTAGCCCAGATGCTAATTTAGTTTTTTGAGGCTTTTTGCTAAGTGTGTGTGCATGACCTGGGGCAAGGAATTTAACCTCTCTGAGTTCAAGATCCTTAGGTGTACAATGAACAAGTAGGCATTTTAAAAATACATAAATAGTGCCCAGATCCTATTGTTCAAATTAAAATAGCAAAGTCATACATAAGAAAAGAAGTTTAGTTTTTGGATTAAGAGAACAAGAGCCACAGTCAGAGGCCTTGCAGCAAATAGGGAAGGAGGCTAGATAGTACTCCTATTCCACAGCCAACTTAATGGTAAGCTTTGACATATTACTCTTTCTTGGTCTCCTCCTCTGAAACACAGAGATAAACATACTACATCCAATGGGACAATAGATAAAAATGACAGGGGCTTACTTTAAGGCACAAAATACTATTAAGGGTCCCTGCATAACCACTACATACCCCCTTCAAATAGCAATGACTTAGAAACACGCATCTTACATGTGCTCCAGTTCCTTCTGCGTGTCTTCCAGAGAAATACCCAGCAACACACATATGCCCCGTCCAATGGCACTTATCTGCTCTCCTCCAACTAGAAAAAAACCAAAAAGGAGAAAAGACTTAGAACCAAAAAGGTGCCAGAAGTGCTTTTAAGTAGCCACAGCAATGTCTTAATCGTCACACATACTTTTTATAATTTCTCTGATTAAATCAGTAGGTATTCAAAAATAAAAAGAGTTACATAAACGGAGTGAGACGATAATAATTCTCATCCATTTTGATTTTCTATCTGGAATGAATGAGCTGTAAAGTGAACAGCCATTAAGCAGGATTTTAGGACCACATTTTCATCTGTTACCTTGGATAAAGACACCCAAAACTTTCTATGGTCAAGTTTGCCCATCTGTGAAAACAGAGCAGTGTTTTCCACCCCCAGAGAATCCAGTTCAGCTATATTAATTCTCAGAAAGGAGATTCCCACTTTTCTTAGAAATTAGCAAATCTGGTAACACAGTATACAGAAAGCACGACATGGAAACTGTTCATGTCATGAAAACAAATGTTTTCCCTACTTACTGCAGAGAAGATAAATACATTATACATAAAAAACCACGATTTATGTGTAAAGCTTCAACTCAGCAAACTGCTATTATTTCCTAATTTAGTACTGAAGTTACATCTGAAGACCATGATCTCCAAACATTCTAGAATCATTCACCTCATCCACAAAAAAAAAAACCTCTGAGCACACACTCCTAACATTTGGTATGTGTATTTATACAAACGTATTTATGACAAATGTATGCTCTACTACTATTAGACAATATGAGAAATGTTGGCAAAATTCATCACCATGATGGTGAATCTAAATCCACATTTCAAATGGTAATCTTGATAATTTTCTCTTTTTTTGACAACTTTTTGCCAATCTTATTACGTTGTTTTTTTTATTTCATCATGTACTGACCCAATTTTCCAATCAGGAATAGAAAGGTCAACTCAGCCATTTTCTTATTTTTTTCCCGTTTATTTTTTATTTGTATATATTCATGAGGTACAAGGGCAATTTTGCTACACTGATACACTGCATTGGGGTGAAGTCAGGGCCTTGATTGCATCCATGGCCAGAGCAACTGCACATTGTACGAACCAAGTAACCTTCCAACGCCCACCCACTACAATGCCCATCTCTCAACACCTCAGAGTCTCCACTGTCCATCATTCCACACTCTGCTTTCATGTCACACATTACTTAGCTCCCACTTAAAAGTGAGAACATGTATTTTTGTCTTTCTGTCTGAGTTGTTTCACTTAAGATAAAGTTGGCCATTTTCTTTCTATTTGCTTCTGCTGGATAATATCTATAAATATACCTAAAAAGGCAACACAGATTATACTATGTTGCTATATACTATTAAGGAAAGGTAAGAAACTTTCTTCCTTTCTTTAGGTATCTGACAAGGGACCACCTGACAGATCCCAGGGAAGCATCCACATCGATCCATTCCTAAAATATCAGTAAAGCTTAATTTCTGTTATTTTTAATCTTAAAAAATTTTTAATATTTTCTTCTATGCTTCTTTTCTTATAATGGTCTATGTGTGTGACTTATTGGCCTTTGAACCACTGACTCGAAAGATGAAATAATCTATCCTGACATAAGCATTAAACAATTGGGATTGGTTTGCCTGTTGGCATTGCTTTAGAAAGCCTTTGGCTTTATTCTTTAAATGAATCTATATTATTTTCTTACAATGTCAATATACTTTCTAAATATTTCCCAAAGTATGTTTTTAAAAATAAAGGTTATGAAGTTACATCCACCATTTAAAGAATGCATATACATTATAGAAAATTTGGAAAATATAAAAAACAGGAAGAAGGGCCAGGTTCAGTGGCTCACGCCTATAATCACAGCACTTCGGGAGGCAGAGGCAGGAGGATCACTTTAGTCCAGGAGTTCAAGATCAACCTGGGTAACACAGCAAGACCTCATCTCTACAAAAATATTTTAAAAATCAGCCTGGTATGATGGCAGGTGCCTGTAGTCCTAGCTACTTGGAAGGCTGAGGCAGGAGGAACCCTCCAGCCCAGGAGTTCGAGGTTACAGTGAGCTATGATTGTGCCACTCCAGCCTGAACAACAGCAAGACTCTGTCTTAATTAAAAAAAAAAAATGTAGAAAAAAGAACAAAGATATGCACTTTAACATTTTAATGATTTCCTTTTGCTATTTCTCTATTCATATATTTTACTTCATATTTGTTTTCAACTATTATAATAATACTGCATATAAATTTTTGCAGCCAGGCATGCTGGCTCATACCTGTAATCCTAGCACTCTAGAAGGCCGAGGTGGGAGAATCCCTTGAGGTCAGGAGTTTGAGACCAGCCTGAGAAAGAGTGAGACCCAGTCTCTATTAAAAATAGAAAAAATTAGCCTGCATGGTGGCACATGCTTGTGATCCCAGCTACTTGGGAGGCTTGAAGCAGGAGGATCACTTGAGCTGAGGAGTTTGAGGTTGCTGTGAGCTAGGCTAACACCACAGCACTCTAATCCAAGCAACAGAAGGAGACTCTGTCTCCAAAAAAGAAAAAATTAGCCAGGCTCAGTGGCATATGCCTGTAGTCCCAGCTACTCAGGAGGCTGAAGCAGGAGGATTGCTTGAGCCCAGAAGTTTTGAGGTTGCAGTGAGCTATGATGATGCCACTGCACTCTAATCAGGGCAACAGAGTCAGACTGTCTCAAAAAAAAAAAAAATTGAATCTCATCTTTTCTCTTAACATTGCATAAAAATTTTTTCCATGTCATAAACTTTCCCTAAACACTTTCAAATAGTTGTATCCTATACAGGAGATTAATCATCCCATTTTACTGGATATATGGCTTGTTTCAAATATTTCACTTCCATTAATAAAGGTGTGGTGAAAATCTTCGTACACTAAGGCTTTTTCTACAATTAGGATTATCTTCTTAGAGTAGATTCTCAAAAGGAGAATCACTATCAAGAGTTCATACATTTTTATAACTAATTATGTTAATAAGAAACAACTTTTGGGCCGGGCACGGTGGCTCACGCCTGTAATCCTAGCTCTCTGGGAGGCAGAGGTGGGCGGATCGTTTGAGCTCAGGAGTTCGAGACCAGCCTGAGCAAGAGTGAGACCCCATCTCTACTATAAAAATGGAAAGAAATTAATTGGCCAACTAATATATATAGAAAAAATTAGCCGGGCATGGTGGCACATGCCTGTAGTCCCAGCTACTTGGGAGGCTGAGGCAGCAGGATTGCTTGAGCCCAGGAGTTTGAGGTTGCTGTGAGCTAGGCTGACACCACGGCACTCACTCTAGCCTGGGCAATAAAGTGAGACTCTGTCTCAAAAAAAAAAAAAAAAAAAAGAAACAACTTTTGCCCCCAAACCTATATATGACACAAAGATTGCATGCTCGAAGGGATTTTTTATTATAAACAAATGGACTTCCAGGGGATAAACTTCACAATCACTGCTTTAGACAAAAGATCACAGGACTGGAAAAGACACAAGAGGTTTGGTCTATTTCTCCATGTATGAGTGGCATCAGCCCTGAGACCTCATCTTTAAGAATTACAACCTCTGATATTAACCTGTTCAAACCCAAAATTTTAGATCAGATTTAAGCTGCTGACCCAGAGTGATGGGACATGGGAGTTATTGTACTTATCTGTCTGTGTAATCAAATCAATATGTTTGAAATGTTCCATAATAAACTTTTTAAAATTAGATTATCAGCACGATAACCATGCTAAGGCATCAAAAAATATCTGACCAATCTCATAAAATGAATCTGCCACTTAATAAGTTGTGACTCCTGATACTCTCTCCTGACCATAAAATAGAAAGTTACATTTTAGAACCCCTAAAACAAAATATCATTCAAAAAAAGCCACATTTCAGTGAAGCCAGGAACATTTTAAAGGGATCAGAAAATCTCTTTTCATTATGATTCAATTAGAAGGCCTGGATAATTAGAATTCTGACGTTATTAACACTTTCCCACAATTACTACTCTTACTTTTTTTAATAGCAGGTTTTAACTAAAAATATACAATTTAAATATTGAATTAAAATAATTGAAACTCCATACACCAAAACTCACAGAACACAAATTTTCAATATTCCAGATCAGCAGGATGGAGAGTTCAGGAAAAAGATCAAAATTTAAATCTGTTGGTAATGACCACATAGTACAGACTGCAAGATTTTGCTCAAAAAGCAAAAAAACTATGCTTTCATCTATGCATTTTCCCAGTTTTCTTGAACTTAACTATTTATTGAAATACTATAAAACCCTTAAAATTCCATAAATCTCAGTGCTATTCTATCCCCTATTATTCCAGGACCATTTCCAAAACCAAAGTTACTAGAATAGCTTAGAAATCATTAGGCAGGGTTGTAAAGTAGAATGCCAAATCTAAACACATGGTTTTGGTGGGTCTGGTTGTTTCTTTAGGGGCTTTTGTTGTTTTGTTTTGTTTTTAAATATATACTTTTGTGGACACAAGAACAAATATTTGGTATAGAATGGAATGAAGGACAGGATATCTGGAATTATTTAAACTGAAACAATATAATTCTGCCAATAAAAACAGAAAAGACTAAAGACAATATAAAGCTTGTCATTTAAATATTTTGTAATTCATACCGTGTTTAAGAAATGACTACATTATCTATTAAAACACTAATCATCTGAACCTCTGATGTTCAACCTAGACGAGAGTGTTCAAGTGACAACTAATGGTTGGATGGCTTGGTCCACAAGAAGTTAGTGAAAAAGAGAAATATTTCATCTTGAATTTTTTATATTCGCCCCCCATCACCGCAGGGTCCGCTGAGTGAGGAAGAGGGGGGTCCTGGGCGGGGAATGGTATCTCGCCTGGGCGCTGGTCACGTGCAGTACACACTGTCAGGGCGCAGCCAAACGAGCGACTCTTCACACCTGTGCATTTTATTGGGCGTCAAGCTCCAAAACAACTGGGATACGGAAAAATGGACAAAAACGAAATATTTAAAATCGAGTGAAAAGAGAGGAGTGCCTGCTCCGGAAACGCTCCCTACGTGTTGTTTGTGCAACATTCCACCGAAGAATGGGCCGCGGGGATGCTCAGAGGGTCTGCCACCATGTACGTAGGACAAAAGACGGTGATGATAATAAGACGCGCTTATCCCGCACCCCAAGCGGAGATCCTGCAGCCAGGGACGCGCCCGGCGGCCAGGCACGTGCAGACGCTCTCCGGCCGCGGGGCCGCCCTGGGACCCGGGGCTGCGGGGACCGCGCTCGCGCGGGGACCGAGCTCGTGGAGGGGCCGCAGCGATCCGGAGGACGGCGCAGGGGGACCCCCC
This sequence comes from Mirza zaza, assembly GCA_008750895.1. Lineage (NCBI taxonomy): Eukaryota > Metazoa > Chordata > Mammalia > Primates > Cheirogaleidae > Mirza > Mirza zaza. The sequence continues at coordinate 19,564 of VSMD01077652.1, read as the reverse complement.
CACGCAGGACTGCCGGGCGCGGGGGTCAGAAGCGGCTTCTCCCGGGCCCGGCCCCGCCCTACTGACCTGTGACGCTGGCCCGGGTGACGCGCTGTACCACGGCCTTCATGGCGGCGGCTGGGGCGAGTGGGGCGGCGCCGCGCTCTGTCCGGCCTAGAGACTGTGAGGGCGGCTCCGCGGCCGGCGCCCTCTGGAGGTGACACCCGGAAGCGCGCCGGGCTCCCGGGTCCGACCGGGTCGGCTGCAGCCCATCCACGTCGGCCACGCCCACTCTCGGCCTGGCTATAAGCCCGCCCACCCTTAGATTGGCTCTGCCAGTGTCTGCCACGCCCACCTGCTGCCTAACCGTAACCCCGCCCGTCAAGGATGGGCCCCGCCCCACCCACAGCCGCTCGGCCGGAGCCGTTTGATCCGGCCATCTCTGGCCCAGCCCCCAGCCCTGTCCGGACTCCGCTCTGCCACAAGGCAGTTTCTGCGCTGGTTTTTTTCTCCCACCTCCCGGGACCTGAGAGCGAGTCATCTCTAAATCCCCGCTTTGGTGTGAATCCTATCCCTAATTGTTTTCCTCCTTCTTCTTTTCCCTTCCTGTGCCCCGATCCTCCCAAATTCTTCTTCCCTTGTCTTCCTGCCCCGGTGGCTTCTCAGATACCAGATACAAAAGGATCTGCTGCCTAAAATAGCCATTTAACTATTATATTTAAGTATTGACTTCACCATGTCATGATAGTAAATAGGTATATGATTCTAGAATTCTGATTCTTCCTCTAATACAAATACTAATACTTAGCCCCCTCACAGGATTCTTAGATTTAAATGAAACAGACTATGTAAAGTGCTTAGACAGCTGCAAAGGGCTGTACGACTATTACCCTAACAAATTATCATTACTAAAAATAATTCCATCTCAGTGTGTCTTCACCTTGAAGGCCTCTAATAGCATTGGCTGGTGTAGAAAGAGCATTGAAAATAAAGAATAAGGACTTGGCCAGAAAAGACTACAAACTAGTATGCTTGAATGTTAAATATTGAATACTAAATTACCGTTATGAAGTGGTCAGAATTAACACCTCCAGTAATGAGACAAACAGACATTAGGTACCTCCTGATACTGCACTGGGAAAGACACAACATCAATCTTGTGGTATTTCTGCCAAAAAAATAAAAAGTATAACCTGTGGACGGAAAAAATCCAAGCCCTGAAATATTTGAAGGAAGTTTATTCTGAGGCAAATTTGAGGACCATGACCCGGAGCCACTCTCAAGAAGCCTTGAGCAGTGGGCTCACTGTGGCTTGGTTACAGTTCAGTTTTATACATTTTCAGAGAGACAAGGGTTACAGGCCAAGTCACAAATCAATACATGAGAGGCATACATTGGTTTGGCCCAAAAAGGTGGGACATCTCGAAGCGGGGGCTTACAAGTTATAGGTGGGTTTAAAGATTCTTTGGCTGGCAATTGGCTGAGAGAGTTAGACTTTGTCTAGAAGACCAGAAAGGATATGCTTATTTTAAGATAAGCTTGTGGGCACTCTGGAAGGTCCAGACAGGAGGACATTTTAAATTTACAATAGGCGCCTGTTAGGATGTTTTAAGATGCTTTAAATTTAAGAGTAGGCATCTGCTAGGATGCTTGAGTTAAGACATTTTAAATTTATGATAGGCATCTGCTAGGATACTTGAGTTAAGATAGGGGCTTCTTATCTTTTAGGTGATGTTAATGCCATACCAGAATCAGGTTGGGAAGTAAACCACCGCTTTATTTGGTTAACAAAAGCCGCTTAGTGGGAATTTATCCTTTGTCAGCCTAACCCTGCTGGCCTCCTTACCATTTGCCAGCCTGACCCAGCTGGCCTCCTTAGGAAGGAGTTTTTAGCAAAAAAAAAAATCAGAGTTCAGTCCTCAAACCTCAATCCAATCATGAAGAGAAATAAGACAAACCTAAACTGAGGAATATTCTACAAAATAACTAGTTAGGAGTCTTTAAAAGTGTAAAAGAAAAGAAAGTCTAAAGATGAAAGGGGACTTTTTTTTTTTTTTTTGAGACAGTGTCACTCTGTTGCCTGGGCTAGAGTGCCATGGAATCAGACTAGCTCACAGCAACCTCAAACTCCTGGGCTCAAGTAATCCTCCTGCCTCAGCCTCCCGAGTAGCTGGGACTACAGGCATGCACCACCATGCCCGCTAATTTTTTTTCTATATATTTTTAGTTGGCCAATTAATTTCTTTCTATTTTTTTAGTAAAGATGGGGTCTCACCCTCAGGCTGGTTTCAAACTCCTGACCTCAAGCAATCTGCCCACCTTGGCCTCCCAGAGTGCTAGGATTACAGGCTGAAAGGGGGCTTTTAAAGAGACAGGAAAACTAAATTAACCTGGGTTGTATCCTAGCCAGAAAAAAAGTAAAACAAAAACAGTTATTGAGACAATTGGTAAAAGTTGAATTTTTTTTTTTTACATGAATCAGCACATCTCAAAGATTTTGATTTCAGGATCCCTTTACATTTTTTTTTTTTGAAATAAAAGAGATAGGGTCTCACTCTTGCTCAGGCTAGTTTCAAACTCCTGAGCTCAAGCAATCCTCCCGCCTAGGGTGCTAGGATTACAGGTGTCAGCCACTGTGCCTGGCCGCTTTACATTCTTAAAAATTATTAGCACACCAAATAGCTTTTGTTTGTGTAGATTATATCTAAAAATATTGACTGTACCATCAATTATAACTAAGAAAAATTGTTAAACATGGATTTATATTTTAAAACAATAATACAAAAACTTTAAGCAATAAACATAAAATCCTAAGCCCCTCAACTAACTGAACAGACGGTTGACCAAGGGACCCAGAAAAACCTCAAAACTGAGTTCCCAGGTGTGATGGAATGGGAGATCAGACACGCTTTGTTACACTCCCTCCCTCATTAACCATCATTAGGCTGTCTTCCTTAAGGGTAAAACTGAATCAGCCTTTTGAAAAGACTTGCTCCTCTGCTGATTTCAATCAACCACCTAATGCTGCTCTTCCTCTTTTGCAATTTTGGCACAACTGACCAGCATTCCTTCCTGATAAGGTGCCACTGACCATGGTATGGTTCTGGCCAGTATATAGAAGATGGGCACAAAGGATTTTCATGTCCTCTGCTTCACCTTCTGATGTTTTTGTTTTGTTTTGTTTGTTTACCTTCTAATGTTAAAGGGCCAAAACTTCACCCTCGGATCATGCTAACATTACCAATTTTTTAGACATGAGACTTATGAAGGGGCATGTTTCTCCTTTCATAAATATTCGTGACTTTTCCTATAGCTTGTTAAAACTGTATGTTCAGCCACCCTGCTCAGCATAAATTCCTCTTCCCTGTACTATTCCCTTGAAGTCCATGGTCTTGGCTTTTGCCCAAGGTTACGCTTCCTACCCTGTTAGAATAGCCACTCATTTCCAAATTTAAGAACCTCAGCATTGTTCAATTGAAACCTTTATGTATTAAAATCAGAGCAATGAGGTCATTATATGTTATGGAGGCCCTGGAAAACTTCATCGTACACTCCTGAAAGAATAAGAATAAAAAAGGCAATAATGTCCTTATATTATTATTAAAATAGTTGAAAATTTGTAGATCACCTAGAGTGCCTAGAGAACACTTTGAGAACTGCTGGATTCAAAAATGACATCAAATCAATGTTAATTTCCTGACTTATCCTTGTTTTTAGAAAATACACACAGAAATATTTAGGAGTAAAGGGACAAGATATCTGCAATTTTTTTCTCAAACACCAGTGTTCTTTTTTATATTTATTGAACTCAAAAATGTCAACATCAGGAGGCAAAGGCATCCAGCAGCATTTCTTCCTGTGGCTTCCTCCCCTCTGCATACCCTCTCTTTTGACTTCTAACTTGTCATTCCTGGATTCCCTCCTTTTCTGCCGCTCATTTTCTTCTACCCCACTTCTGAGTGTGAGGATCCTTCAGGGGTCACACCTGGGCCCTGCATCCTTTAGCTTTATCCTCCATTCTCATTTCTTTGAATTCCACCTCCATGCTATTAACTCACCCATTTTCATTTCCACCCCAGACATCTATCTCTGAGCTTGTGCTTCCAAATGCTTTCTTGACATCTCCATTTCCATGAATCACATACAAAGTTAACAGAATTAAAATCAAATTTAAGGGCCAGGTGCGGTGGCTCATGCCTGTAATCCTAGCACTCTGGGAGGCAGAGGCGGGCAGATTGCTTGAGGTCAGGAGTTTGAAACCAGCCTGACCAAGAGTGAGACCCCCATCTCTACTATAAATAGAAAGAAATTAATTGGCCAACTAATACATATAGAAAAAATTAGCCAGACATGGTGGTGCATGCCTGTAGTCCCAGCTACTCAGGAGGCTGAGGCAGCAGGATTGCTTGAGCCCAGGAGTTTGAGGTTGCTGTGAGCTAGGCTGACACCACGGCACTCACTCTAGCCTGGGCAACAAAGTGAGACTCTGTCTCAAAAAAAAAAAAAAAAATCAAATTTAAGATTTCCACCCCTATGGCAAGAATTTATCTGGTCTTTGTTAATTCCTAATTTCTGCTATTGAGCTTCCATAATAACATTCTTGGAATTTCCCAAATGATAGGAGTATCTTTTTGTTATTCATGAGCCTCTTGATCATACCTGAATTTACTAATGTGACAGTTTAGGATGGAAGCTGGTCACTGGAAAGACCAATCATGTGATCAGAGGAACTTTAAACCAGGCCCACTTGCAGGAGGGGGGGTGTTGAGGTTGAGTTCAATCATGTAGCTAATGATTCAATCAATTGTGCTTATGTGATGAGACCTCAGTAAAAACTCTGGACACTGAAGCTCAGTAGAGCTTTCTGGGTGGTGAACAAGTTGGTGTGCTAGGAGGGTGACAGCCCTCTTTCCATAGGAAGAAAGCATAGAAGCTCTGTGGCTGGTGCTTTCACAGACCTTGCCTGATATGTCTCTCCATTTGGCTGGTCCTGATTTGTATCCTTTATAATAAAACTGTAATTATAATTATAGCACTTTCCTGAGTTCCATGAGTCATTCCAGTGAATTATCAACCCTGAGGGAGTCATGGAAACTCCTGAATTGGTAGCTAGTTGGTGAGAAGTGCAAGTGGCTTGGGGGATGTGCAAATGTAGCTGGCACCTGAAATAAGGGCAGTCTTTTTTGGAACCATGCTCTTAAATTTGTAGGAGCTGTACTAACTCCAGGTGGTCTCCAGGTGGTTAGTTCCAGAATTGAACTGTAATACATCAGTAGGTGTTTGAAGAACCCCCTAAACCCTCCATAGCCACCATCTGGGTCATTCTCATTTAAATAAATGGCTCCATTGTTTACTGGAGCCAGAAATGAACCATGATTGCTCTCTTTCCCTCTTCCTGAATATCTAGTTCTTCTCCCTCTCCAAAACCTATACCAAGGTCCCCTCTTCTCTCCACCCTCTGCATCATCCTAACCTGGGCCCCACCATCATCTCTCACTTGGATTTCTACCTTGTTTCCCTGTTCATCTCCCTACTTCCCCTTTTGTCCTTCTCCAATCCATTCTCACAAAGATGAAAGGGATGTTCTTAGAATATAAAGTCCTAACCAAAGAAGACTCTGATCTTCTTTAAATTCTTCAAATAGCCCATTGGTTCCTACCTCAGAACTTCAACATCTGCTGTTCCTCTACCTGGAATGCTCTTTTCTGCTCTTTGTACACATGGGTCCTCTCCTGCCTTCAGGTTTTCAGTTCAAATGCCATCTCCTTAGACAGACCTTCTCTGTCCACACAAACAAAAGTACGTGTCTCTGCTCCCTGTCCACACAAACAAAAGTAGGTGTCTCCGCTCCCTGTTATTCTCATCTCTGTCCTATGGGTTTTCTCTCATAATCTTCGGGCAACTCTATTAGCCTGGCAAGCTGTGTTCTGTGTCTCGCATGCTTAACATTGCATCCTCAGCATTTAACACAGTGCCTGGAGATCAGTTTATATTCATGAGTGAATAAATGTTGTGTGAAGCCAACTTTTTGGCTTAACAGTGTATCGTGAATTTACTATATTTCTCTATTAACAGATACACAGATGCTAATGGCCAATATATGAACTATAATTTCCTTAAGAAGTCTTCTATTGGCTGGGCACGGTGGCTCATGCCTGTAATCCTAACACTCTGGGAGGCTGAGGCGGGTAGATTGTTCGAGGTCAGGAGTTCGAAACCAGCCTGAGCAAGAGTGAGACCCCATCTCTTCTATAAATAGAAAGAAATTAATTGGCAACTAATATATATAGAAAAAAATTAGCCAGGCATGGTGGCACATGCCTGTAGTCCCAGCTACTTGGGAGGCTGAGGCAGCAGGATTGCTTGAGCCCAGGAGTTTGAGGTTGCTGTGAGCTAGGCTGACGCCACGGCACTCACTCTAGCCTAGGCAACAAAGTGAGACTCTGTCTCAAAAAAAAAAAAAAAAAAAAAAAAAAAAAGCAGTCTTCTATTGATGGGCATTTATTGCTGAATCAATTCGAGTGTTTTTGGGCTGCATGTCACAGAAAATCCCTCAAAATGTTTAAGAAATTTCGTTGGAAGCTTCATACACTGTTGATAACTGCTATGGAAAACAATAAGAGGTTTCTCAAAAATTTTAAAATAGAAGTACCATATGATCCAGCAATCCTACTTCTGGGTATATACACAAAAGAATTGAAAGCAGGATCTCAAAGAGATATTTTCACACTCATATTCAAAGCAGAACTATTCATAATAACCAAGGAGTAGAGACAACCCAAATGTCCATTGATGAATGAATGGATAAACTAAATGTGGCATATATATTAATTATACATACAATGAAATATTATTCAGCCTTAATAAGGAAGGAAATTCCATGACATGCTACAACATGGATAGACCTTGAAGACATTATGCTAAGTGAAATAAATCAGTCACAAAAGGGCAAATACTGTATGATTCCACTTACATGAGGTATCTGAAGTAGTCAAATTCATAGAAACAGAAAGATGAATGGTGGTCACCAGGGGCTGGGGTCAGGGTGAAAGGGAGAGTTGTTGTTTAATGGGTATGAAATTTCAGATTTGCAAGATGAAAAAGGTCTGAAGATCTGGTTCACAACAATATGAATATACTTAACACTACTGAACCATTCACTTAAAAATGATAAAGGTGGTAAATTATATGTTATATGGTTTTTGCCACAATAAAAAAACAAATGTATTATTTCACCAAACAAGGCAGCTCCAAAGTTGACTCAGATCAGGGGTCCAGCTCTTTCCCTCTTTCTGCTCCGTCACCCCAGCATGCTAGCTTTTCTCAGCCATCCCATGAGGCTTGAGGTGTCTATAGCTGTTCTAGGCACCTCATCCAGACACAACGTCCAGAGGCGTAGGAGACCATCTCTTCCTGGTGCTTCTGCTGAAGCCAGGACACCTTGCCCAGAGGCCCTCTTGCTTCATTAGCCAGAATGAGGTCACGTGACCATGCTTAACCCAATCACTGAGAGGAGAGGTAGGACATAATCTCTCCCCATGACCGGCTCAGACAAGAGGTTTTCACCTGGGGTGATACAGTTCTCCAGGGGTCATTGGATATGTTGGGGGAAAGACTGTCTGGAGCAGGGAGGCTGTTCCTGGCATTCAGTGTCCAGGGGACTTGACACTGAATGTCAGTGTCACAGCACAAGCTCTTGCAACACCTAGGGCCTCCCATAGAATGGGCTGTACTATCCACAGTGCCAGCAGTGCCCTCTTCCAGAAATACTGACTTGATCATACAGCCCCAGTATGCCATCTGGGGCTGAAGCGCATGGTGAGGTGGATTGAGGGGTCTATTATAAAGCAAGAACTGGGGCAGTGGATGTTGGAAAGACAACCAGCAGTGTCTCTCAAAAGGTTGTTTTCACTTTGGTACCATTTTGAACAAATTATAGTGAAGAACCTTCTGCCTACAGCTTTTCAGTTATCTCTTTAAATTGTTTTTTTGAGACAGAGTCTCAGCTCTGTCTCTACACCCAGCTAGAGTGCAGTGGTGTCATCATAGCTCACTGCAACCTCAAACTCCTGGGCTTGAGCGATCTTCCTACCTCAATCTCCTGAATAGTCAGGACTACAGGCACCTGCCACCTCACTTGGCTAATTGTTCTATTTTTAGTAGAAATGAGGTCTCATTCTTGCTCAGGCTACTCTCAAATTCCGGACCTCAATCGATCCTCCTGCCTCTGCCTCCCAGAATACTAGGATAACAGGGATGAGCCACCGTGCCCAACCTCTTTAAATTTTTGAAAGTGGGGTCTGGGCGAGGTGGCTCACGCCTGTAATCCTAGCACTCTGGGAGGCTGAGGCGAGCGATCGCTCGAGGTCAGGAGTTCAAAACCAGACTGAGCAAGAGCGAGACCCCATCTCTACTAAAAATACAAAGAAGTTAATTGGCCAACTAAAAATATATAGAAAAAATTAGCTGGGCATAGCGTGGCATGCCTGTAGTCCCAGCTACTCTGAAGGCTGAGACAGGAGGATCGCTTGAGCCCAGGAGTTTGAGGTTGCTGTGAGCTAGGCTGATGCCACGGCACTCTAGCTCAGGCAACAGAGTGAGACTATGTCTCAAAAAAAAAAAAAAAAGGGGGGGGGGAAACCGAGGTTCTCACAAGAGTAAAAGCCAAAAACTGGTTGAGAAGGTGGTCAAAATCTGGCACTGTAGCTGGGAAGCTTTATCTTGTTGGGCTAGCTCTACTACTACTACAGAAGAGTAGTCTGTGGGTGGAAAGCAGCTGGTATGCAACAAGAAATGCAACAAGGCAAGGAGCCCAGGCAGGCTCAGAGAGTAGCTGTCTACATTCGGCCTGTCTGGTGTCAGGCCCTCTGAAGACCTCAACATACTCTTTCATTCTGAGCTGCTGAAACACATTTTTGACAAACACCCCCTTCTGATTGAAGTGTACTTGTGTGGACACCCAAAGCCACCAGTGAGGAGACTGGTGCAGCACCAATCATGTCATCCTGACTGTGCATCCTCAGCACTTAGAATAGCACCAGCCATGGTTGCCACATAATCCATGCCTCAGGAGTAATGAAGGGTGTATCTACTGGTCCTAAAGAACAGGTCCTTTGATCAGCTTATTGAAGTGGGCTTGTGGGGAGAGAACAAGCCCAGTCTATTTAACTCAGGAGTTATAATCTAATTCATAACATACTTACCCAGTACCCAGCACCCAGCAGTATTCAAAGGGCTACTGTGCGGCCGGGCACGGTGGCTCACACCTGTAACCCTAGCACTCTGGGAGGCCGAGGCAGGCGGATTGCTCGAGGTCATGAGTTCGAAACCAGCCTGAGCAACAGCAAGACCCCATCTCTACTATAAATAGAAAGAAATTAATTGGCCAACTAATATATAGAACAAATTGGCCAGGCATGGTGGCACATGCCTGTAGTCCCAGCTACTTGGGAGGCTGAGGCAGCAGGACTGCTTGAGCCCAGGAGTTTGAGGTTGCTGTGAGCGAGGCTGATGCCAAGGCACTCACTCTGGCCTGGACAACAAAGCAAGACTCTGTCTCAAAACAAACAAACAAACAAACACAAAGGACTACTGTGAATACCAAACTGCATATGGAGATTTACTGAATCTAATCTTAAAGGGACCACCAAAGCTGTGCCTAATAGCAATAAGAAAGAAATATAAAGTTACATTAACTAGTTTTAGAAAACCAAAATTATGAAAGCTCTATGTGAAATTTTCATTCCATCATTTCTCTCATGTAAATATAGAGGAACGCTTCTTGAATATGCAAGTTTCATTTCCTTCAAGGAAATATTTATTGCATATTATTAGCGATTATATTTTACAGTAAAATTAAATTAGATATATATATAGTTTTCACAAACATAAAATGGAAACCACAGTGTCTATTAAATTTAAATTCTGAATCAAGGTTTTGGTTTTCAGAATTCAAGCAGTCAATCATGATTCCGGACCAGGGCCACCAGTCCATGATTTCAAATAGTTAAGGATCTTTTCAGCAACTGGAACAAAATCTTCTCTACATATGACAACAGTTTCCACATAAAACCCTTTCGGGGGCTCAAGCAGTTCATTTGTTGAGACATCCTTTTGTTCTACTTCATCACCTTAAAAAGAAACAAAAAACACCTGAATTATTAACTAAGAGAGAGCAGACTTGGAAATAAACTAAACTAAGGTGAGAATTACCCTCCCCCACAATCAGGAATCCCCATCAGATTCTTGTCACCATTTTGTATTTTAAAAAGAAAGAAAACACAACCACTGCAGATTTTTAAATGTTTTTAAATGCTTAATGCTGGGTGTGTACTTTGAGGCCATTATTAATCTTCACCACCAAATGTAGCAGTTTTTCACAACAGCTTTGTTGAGATATAATTAACATACCACACAATTAAAATGTACAATTCAATGTCTTTTTTGGCATATTCAGATTTGTGCAACCAGCACCATAATCAATTCCTGAGTATTTCGTCCATAAAAAGAAACCCCAAACCTTTAGTAGTCACTCTGCACCTCCCCCCACCCGAGCCCCTAGCAACCACACTAACCAACTTTCTGTCTCTATAGATTTTGAAAGCTGAGAGATTTCCTTTCGCAACCAATAATTGGGAAGATTTTAATACTCCTTGCCTACTGAAAGTCCTGAAATCGTTTGCTCGCCATATGCGACGAGGGCTAATGGTACAGAAGCATCACCTCTTTAAACCACGGCCAGGGTCTCTGAAATTTCATCTTGAATCTTACACATTGTTCCCATTCTGAGTATGGGGACGGCCCTATGCAATAAATCATTATGATTTAGGTAACAGTATTTAAAAGGCAGTTCCTGGCGTCCAGGTCTTTGCAGATTCTACTATAACAAGCGGCTCTGAGCAACCCTTTCAACTAGTTTTGCAGAATAAACCTGGGGCTTAAAGCATAGGAAAGTCGATTCCACCAGTCCCTGGGCACTCCCCGCCAAAGGCGGCGTGTTCAAAGGCAGGTCTCGCCAGAGAGCCCTACCTGGCGGCTTGTCCTTTTTCCTGTTCATTAAGTACAGTGAGCCCAATAGGGTCCAGGTCCCGACCGCGTAGACCACCGACATCCGCCGGTACCAGGCCGAGGCCTGGGTGGGATGCATGGCGACGCCAGCAAAGGCCTGGGTCCTCGCAGGCCCACGGCGGAGGCGGGTTTCCGGCCAGAGAGTCGCGTTGCCGCCGCCGCCACCAATGAGGAGCCGGCCTCCCGCGGTCGCTTCCTGCTCTGGCCCCGGTGCGTCTTGGGGCATGTAGTCCGGAAAGTGGCTGCGGGCCTCGAACTGTGAGGCGTGGATCTTGGTGCCCATTGGTTCAAGTGCAGAGGTGTGGGCTGGCAACGCTGCTTACCTCGTGACAACTTGTCTGAGCCCAGATGACAACTTCTCTGAGCAGAAACTTCTCGCTTGCAAAATTGTAATACTTGTCTTACATAGACTCCAGGTGGTATTTGAAAAGGTTAATTTCATTTCCTCTCCCATTTCTCAGATTTGCGGAGATACTGCTTGCCTCTTCCCGCAACTCATCTTCTCCCTCCGTCTTCCTTTCCGGAACTCTATCTGCCTCCCTCCAGGTTAAAGCTCTTCCCTCTACTGTGCTCCCGGTCCCATTCTTCCCTGCCTCCTCAGCGGCCTTTCCCATCATAGACACCCTAACTTAAAACCCCTACCCCCCACCCCATTATCATCACTATTGATTTTTTTTTTTTTATCCTTCATCATACAAACGTGCCCAAGTCTGAAAAACCAAAAATCTCCTTCGACTCCGTCCACCTTCAACTTTTCTTTTCTTCATACATTTCTTCAAAGCATAATAGCCTCAGTAGACTGAACAACTTAAGAGCAGGGGTGATGTGCTTGGCAGAGTAGGCTCAGTAAATTGCGGGCAACTAGATTTCAACCATACTCAAACTTGTCTCTAAAGCATTTGACACCACTGACCCCACTTGCTCCTTTCATGGCTTCAAAAACATCACTTTCTCTGGTATCCTTCAGGGCTCTTTTTACGTCTTGCACCCTTGAAAATTTGATGTTCTGCCCTACAGAAATCTACATCTACAAAAATTAACTCTAAAAGGATCGTTACAGCCTGGCACAGTGGCTCACGCCTGTAATCCTAGCACTCTGGGAGGCCCAGGCGGGAGGATGGCTTGAGGTCTGGAGTTCCAGACCAGCCTGAGCAAGAGTGAGACCCCCATCTCTACTAAAAATAGAAATTAGCTGGACAACTAAAAATCTGTAGAAAAAAATTAGCTGGGCATGATGGCGCATGCCTGTAGTCCCAGCTACTTGGGAGCCTGAGGCACGAGGATTGCTTAAGCCCAGTAGTTTGAGGTTGCTGTGAGCTAGGCTAAGGCCACGGCACTCTAGTCCCAGCAACAGAGCAAAACTCTGTCTCCAAAAAATAAAAAAAAAAATTAAAGGATCGTTGGCTTAAGTGTAAAAACTACAAACCTAGAAGAAAACACAGGAGAAAATCTTTATCACCTTGGGATAAGTACAGATTTCTTAGAATACAAAAGGCATAAACCATAAAGCAAAACTGTACAAATTGGACTTTTCCAAAATTACAACTTTTGCTCTCTGAAGGTAACAGTTGAGAAAATGAAAAGATAAAGACAAACCACAGAATATTCAAAATGCATATACCTGACAAAGGACTTGTATCTAGAATATATAAAGACTCTTTTCAATTCAGTTATAAAAAGATAGCCCAACTAAAAAACAAGCATCAAATCTGAATAGAACAAAAGAGGATATACAACTGACCAATTAGCACAGAGGCATCCTTAGTCATCACAGAATTGCAAATTAAAACCACAATACAGTCACACCATTACACACCTACTAGTTTCATGAGTGTACACGTCTGGCAAGACTCATAAAATTTTATACTTTAAACGTGTGCAGTTTATTGTATGCAAACTACACCTCAATAAAATTATTAAAAACAGAAAAATCAGTTTTGTTTCAAACTTGCTTCTCTTCTCATCCTTACATTTTTCTCATCTTTACTTCCTTCTCATTATCTTTACTCATGTTACCTACTTTATATGTTAATAACTCTCAAATCAACTCCAGATTCTCCCTTGAGAGCAAATCCATATTAATTACTGCTGACCTGTTGGACATTTTCAGCTCTATATCTCACAAGCTCTTTAAATTTAAAAAATGTCCATAATTGAATTTATCAATACCACCCACAATAGGAAACAAAACTTCCCTAAGAAATTATAACCTGAATAGGAAGCCAACACATGGCATGACAGAATGTAAGAAAAATGACTCAATTTTGTCATTGGGAATGTTTTCCTTCAAGTGGCATAGGGACTGACTGGGACACCAAACCCCTAGAGAAAAATGTAATACTACCTGGCTTGGACATGAACAATATGTACATCATAACTGTAAATTCTTTTCATCATCTTTCAGCTTTCACAATCAACTTAGTAAAAAAAATAGGATTATAGACCAGCATATAAATTTTACCACCTTGATAATATAAAAATAAAGGTATAGCTGACAAAAATGGAGGGTGGAGATAAAGGCCTTATTCTATGAACATGGGAATTGAGAGATATTGGCTAAAATTGAATACATCAACAAAAATCTTGTAAGGAAAAGTTAAAAGCAGTTACTGGCTGGGCACAGTAGTTCACACCTGTAATCCCAGCACCTTGTGAGGCCAAGGTAGGAGAATCGCCTGAGGCCAAGAGTTCAAGACCAGCCTGGGCAACATAGCAACCTGGTCTCTACAAAAAATTTAAAAATTTGCTGGGGATGGTGGTGTGGGTGTGTAGTCCCAACTACTTGGGAGGCTGAGACAGAGAGTGACTTGAGCTCAGGAGTTCATGGTTGCAATAAGCTATGATAGAACCACTGCACTTCAGCCTGGGCAACAGAGCAAAACCCCACCAAATACTTTATCCTAAATAGCTTGTAACAAATAAGTTACCTCTACTCTTTAAACCTAAACTCTTTAGAGGTACTTGCATTAATTCGTGTATAGTGCCACGATCATAGCTCACTGCAGCCTCAAACTTCTGGGCTCAAGCAATCCTGCCTCAGCCACTAGAGTAGCTGAGACTACCAGTGCTTGCCACCACATGTGGCTAATTTTTTGGGGGGGATGGGGTCTATGTTGTCCATGTTGATTTTTTTTTTTTTTTGAGACAGAGTCTTGCTTTGTTGCCCAGGCTAGAGTGAGTGCCGTGGCATCAGCCTAGCTCACAGCAACCTCAAACTTCTGGGCTCAAGCAATCCTACTGTCTCAGCCTCCCGAGTAGCTGGGACTACAGGCATGTGCCACCATGCCCGGCTAATTTTTTCTATATACATCAGTTGGCCAATTAATTTCTTTCTATTTATAGTAGAGACGGGGTCTTCTTGCTCAGGCTGGTTTTGAACTCCTGACCTCGAGCAATCCGCCCGCCTCAGCCTCCCAGAGTGCTAGGATTACAGGCGTGAGCCACCGCGCCCGGCCTCCATGTTGATTTTGAATACCTAGCTTCAAGGTATCCTCCCACCTTGGCCTCCCAAACTGCTGGGATTATGCCACTGTGCTTGGCTAAGGTATTTGTTTTGATCATGTAAATATATTAATTTATTTTACCTGATGCCCAACATAAACATGTGCTCATTCTCAAGGAGCCACGTCTGTCCATCAGCCACTCTTTATGTCTACCTAGGCTGGATTGCTTACATCAAATAGTGTAGGTGTGATAGGGACAAGTACCACTCCAAACCACCTTCAATAAAGTCTCATACATTTCATACTTTTTTTTATGAGACAGAATCTTGCTCTGTCGCCCTGGCTAGAGTGCAGTGGCATCATCGTGGCTCACTGCAACCTCAAACTCCTGGGCCCAGGTAATCCTCCTGCCTTAGCCTCCTGAGCAGCTAGGAGGATAGGTACACACATCACTATGCCTGGCTAATTTTTCTATTTTTAGTAGAGACAGGGTCTTAATCTTGCTCAAGCTGGTCTTAAACTCCTGGCCTCAAGCAATCCTCCCAGAGTGCCAGAATTATAGGTGTGAGCCACTGCACCCAGCCACATTTCTTACTTTTTCTTGGCCTGTTAACATTTAGTAAATGAGGATTAAGTTCAGGGAATACCTCTTGAGGGAGCCACTTAAAACACACAGAGACCTCAAGAAATCAAATTTGTATTAGCATTATTTTAGCCAGTATTTTCCTCATCCAGGTTTATTTTTTTTTATGATCATTAAGATGCTCACCTAAACAAGCTACCAAAATACATTACCTCTGATTTTATTTAAACTCTAAAGGTTAGGATACAAAGAGGACATAAACATCTATAAGTACCAAAATATTTAGGACCTTATAATTTTATGGTGCAAAAGGGACACAGTTAAGGCATACAAATAAATTATAACCTAAAGAGTTACATACAAAATTTTCTTTGATTATTTATTAAAATCTGCCAGAAAAGTAAAAGGAATGTTATTAAGCCTTTATAAACAATTGTGAACACAGTGTTTTCTTCAATTTCCTGGTCACATGCTCGTGTTAACAGGCACTGGAGACAGCCAGCTTCTTCAAATGATCCATGAACACCTGCAGGCTAACATCATCAGTTAGGATGGGCGCTCCAGTTTCCTGAAATTTAATGAGAAAAGTTTGTTAGCAGGTATCTTAAAAGCAGATTAGAGTTCATGAGCTGTTAAGGAAGGATCTTGCGCCTCAGAACATTCCCAGGTGTTGTCCTCTCTGCTAGTACTTCCCATCACTCCCATCCCCTGCCTAGTTAACTATGTCTTTCAAATGGAAGCCTAATTTCCTGATAAAAATCTTTCCTGCTCCACAGAGATGAGGCCACTGCTGCCTGCTACAGACCCAGTTTTGAACATATGCCCTTCTACTTCGCCTCCTCTCCACAGTTCTGATGGCTCACCAGAGATTAGCTCCCCACCAGTGTGAGCTCCCTGAGGGTGCCCATTTTCCCCTCCTCTTCCCTACCATTCTGCCAGCACCTAACCCTAGTTCTTAAGTACTCTGCTTACAACTGAAGCTGAATAATGGTGTATTCACAAATGAATCAATGAGAGAATCAGTACCTCCACTGAACAGATGGATATTTGTAATATCAGAAAATGCATATGATTTAATTAATGTTATGAGGGCCTGGTGCAGTGGCTCACGCCTGTAATCCTAGCACTCTGGGAGGCCGAGGTGGACGGATTGCTCGAGGTCAGGAATTCGAAACTAGCCTGAGCAACAGCAAGACCCCATCTCTACTATAAATAGAAAGAAATTAATTGGCCAACTAATATATAGAGAAAAAATTAGCCGGGCATGGTGGCACATGACTGTAGTTCCAGCTACTCGGGAGGCTAAGGCAGAAGGATTGCTTGAGCCCAGGAGTTTGAGGTTGCTGTGAGCTAGGCTGACACCATGGCACTCACTCTAGCCTGGGCAACGAAACAAGACTCTGTCTCAAAAAAAAAAAAAAAAATTAATGTTATGGGAAAAGAACTAAATAGAAACCTCAATTTATAGTAAGACCCCAAATTTGTAAAGAAATAAATATATATATACACACACACATATATACACTTTATATTACCTAGACAAAAGGACAGAAATAGTTAACTCTATATAGTGGTTATAGGTAATTTTAATTTTCTTTCTTATTATTTTTTAACATTTCAAATTCTAACATGCAACTGTACTGTTACAAAGTATAAGCATGATTAAAATGTTTTAGGAGGACTGCCAGTTTCAGGAAGAAAAAGTAGATGATGTTCTTTTCTCTATTCCTCCCACTAAGTACAACTAAAAACCCTGCCCAGTTGTTTTTTGTTTGTTTTTAAGACACGGTATTGCTCTGTCATCCAGGCTAGAGTGCAATGGAGCAATCATAGCTCACTGCAGCCCCAAACTCCTGGGCTCAAGTGATCCTCCCACCTCAGCCTCCTGAGTTGCTAGGACTATAGGCACATGCTATCATACCCGGCTATTTTTTTTTGGTAGTGACAGGGTCTGGCTATGTTGCCCAAGCTGGTCTCAAACTCTTGGCCTCAAGCAATCCTCCTGCCTCAGCCTCCCAAAGTGCTGAGATTATAGGCGTGAGCCACTGCACCCGACCCCTGGACATTTTATATAAACTAACATAAGAAGACTTTGAAATGTGGAAAGAAAACAGCAGACAAACTAGGGACCTTGGGACCCAAGGAACAACACAGTGGTGAGTTCCTTTTAGGTTTTCATATACCCCAAATTTGAAGCTGAATAAGCTGGCAAACTATCATTGAGCACAGACCTAAAAGAAATAAAACAAAAAGTACCTGCTTTTTTTAGCCAAATGACCAGACAGGCATAGCAAGGTAGAAAATTCTTGAATAATAAACAGTCTACTCCAGCCAAAAATGACAGAAGAAACTATGGCCATGCCCTGCCCACTTCAGAATGGCTGAATGGGCACCTAAAGCTTCCACCCTCGTAAGGCAGTAACAAGGTACCCCAGCACTCCTACCAGGATGGTGGAGAAGGGTAAGTATGGAACCAGGAATTTCATCCCTGATGGCTAATAAGAAATCTCCCTATCCTGATGGTGTTAGTAGCAGAAATAAATTTGTCCTTCCCCTGCCCACTGGGGTGAAATCAGAGGAGACCTAGTAGAGAGTTGGGACTTTCACCGTCACCCAAGTGTAATGAGGCTGTCTCTACAACAGTGCCAGTGGAGGCTACCTGGGGAGCTGGAACTCCCATCCCCACTGAGCAGTAACAAGAGATCGCTATTCCCCTCTCAAGTGTCAACAGAGGCCAGGAGAAAATCTGGACTTCTATCTCCACCTGGCAATAACGAAATAATGTGCAACCTCTTCCCTGTCAAGAGTACTGTAACAAAAAGCCAGCTAAAGTGGCAGGTTTAAATAAGATCTAGGATCTCCTACAAATACTAAAACGTCCAAGTTTCAATCAAAAACCACTTGTCATACCAAGGACCAAGATCTCAAACCTAATGAAAAAGACAGTCAATAGGTGCCAACCCCAAGTTGACAGCAATGTTAGAACTATCGGACAAAGGTGTTAAAACATCATCCCAGGGATGCAGGGATGGTTCAACACACGTAAATCTATAAATGCAATTCACCACATAAACAGAAGTAAAAACAAAGACCACATGATTCTTTCAATAGATGCAGAAAAAGCTTTTGACAAAATTCAACACCCTTTCATGATACGAACACTTAATAAAATAGGCATAGAAGGGACATACCTAAAAATGATACAAGCCATATATGACAGACCCATAGCCAACATCATACTGAATGGGGAAAAATTGAAAGCATTCCCACTTAGAACTGGAACCAGACAAGGCTGCCCACTATCTCCACTTCTATTCAACATAGTGCTGGAAGTCCTGGCTACAGCAATCAGACAGGAAAGTGGAATTAAAGGTATCCAAATAGGGGCAGAAGAGATCAAACTTTCACTGTTTGCTGATATGATATGATATTATATTTAGAAAATCCCAAAGATTCAACCAAGAAACTCCTGGATCTGATAAGTGAATTTAGTAAAGTCTCAGTAAAATCAATACACAGAAATCAGAGGCATTCATATATGCCAACAACAATCAAATTGAGAACCAAATTAAAGACTCAATTCCCTTCACAATAGCAACAAAGAAATTAAAGTACCTAGGA
>VSMD01077651.1:0-31073 GCA_008750895.1 Mirza zaza | reverse complement strand
TTTGAGACAGAGTCTCACTCTGTTGCCAGGGCTAGAGTGCCGTGGTGTCAGCCTAGCTCACAGCAACCGCAAACTCCTGGGCTCAAGCAATCCTGCTGCCTCAGCCTCCCGAGTAGCTGGGACTACAGGCATGCGCCACCATGCCCGGCTAATTTTTTCTATATATATTAGTTGGCCAATTAATTTCTTTCTATTTATAGTAGATACAGGGTCTCTCAGGCTGGTTTCGAACTCCTGACCTCGAGCAATCCGCCCGCCTCGGCCTCCCAGACTGCTAGGATTACAGGCGTGAGCCACTGAGCCCAGCCCTGCCTGTAATATTCTTCCTCCAGACAGTTGATTGGGTGGGTGAGTGGGTATTTTAGTCCCCAAAGGAACTGCCTGAGGTGGATAATTTATAAAGAAAAGAGGTTTATTTGGCCCACAGTTTTGCAGACTGTACAAGAAGCATCACGCCAGCGTCTGCTCTGGTGAGGGCTTCAGGGGGCTTCCAATCAAGGTGGAAGGTGAAGGGGGAGCAGGTGTGTCACACATGGCAAGAGGGAGAGCAAGTGATGGAGGAGGAGGTGCCAGCTTCTTTCAAGCAATCAGCTCTTTTTTTTTTTTTTTTTTTTAATGAGACAGAGTCTTGCTCTGTTGCCCAGGCTAGAGTGAGTGCCATGGCATCAGCCTAGCTCACGGCAACCTCAAACTCCTGGGCTCAAGCAATCCTGCTGCCTCAGCCTCCCAAGTAGCTGGGACTACAGGCATGTGCCACCATGCCCGGCTAATTTTTTCTATATATTTTTAGTTGGCCAATTAATTTATTTCTATTTTTAGTAGAGATGGGGTCTCATCTTTGCTCAGGCTGGTTTTGGACTCCTGACCTTGAGCGATCCTCCTACCTCAGCCTCCCAGAGTGCTAGGATTACTGGCATGAGACAACGCACCCGGCCAAGCAACCAGCTCTTGTGTGAACTGATAAAGTGAGAATCCACTTCTTCCCGTGGGGAGATCACCAAGCCATTCACAAGGGATGAGCCCCCGTGACCCAAACACCTCTCACCAGACCCACCTCCAACACTGGGGGGCAAATTTCAACATGAGATTTGAAGGGGCCAAGCATCCAAACTATATCAGTGGGTGAGTGGTTTGTCTTGGGCACTCAGGTCTCTGGTCAGATGCCTGTCCTCAGAGAGGCCCCCTCCCCTGCCTGGTTAGGTGATGTCCCCCCAGCTGCTGTCTGCCACTTTGTCCTCACTGTACTTACCACCACCTGAAATTATTCTGTTCACTTATTTTTTTAACAACTGCTCTGGGTCGGGCGCAGTGGCTCACGCCTGTAACCCTAGCACTCTGGGAGGCCCAGGCGGGAGGATCGCTCAAGGTCAGGAGTTCGAGACCAGCCTGAGCAAGTGTGAGACCCCTGCGTCTACTGAAAACAGAAAGAAATTAGCTGGACAACTAAAAATATATAGAAAAAATTAGCCAGGCACGGTGGCGCATGCCTGTAGTCCCAGCTACTTGGGAAGCTGAGGCAGCAGGATTGCTTGAGCCCAGGAGTTTGAGGTTGCTGTGAGCTAGGCTGACACCATGGCACTCACTTTAGCCTGGGCAACAAAGCGAGACTCTGTCTCAAAAAAAAAAAAAAAACTGCTCTGATGTCAAGGGCAGGGGCCACATCTGTCTAGTTTACTGCTCTCTCCCCCGGGTCCAGACAGAGCCTGGCCTGTGGGAGACCTCACTGAATATTTGTGCGTAAGTGTGCTTTTTTGGTAATAAATGTGCCTAAGTAAGGAGGCAGGTGTCCTGGAGGATGTAGTACAGTGACTGGCTGTGACCAAGGGAGCAGAACAGCTCTGCAAGTCACAGAGGCCCTTGTGAGGGATGCCCTGAAGGAAACATCGCTTCAGATAAAGACAGGTAAGAGGCAGCGTGTGGGGAATTCCACCTGTGACAAGAAGCACTGTGAACCCCAAAACAAGGGAGGGAGCTCCTCCTAGCACCCATAAAAAGGTAACAGTCACTGGGGAGGGATGCCAGTCCCGGAGGAGACCATGTGGAAGATGTTAAGTACAGGATAAAAGAAGGAACAAAAAGGTATTGCAAATTGGATTTGAAATTGTAGCAGAGACATGCCCAGGGGATGGAGGATGAGGGGGTTTAGCTATAGGAAGGATCCATCCTGCCCCTGCACAGGAATGTGGGTTTTTTGTTTTTATCACCAACTTTTTTTATGACTATGAATACATGGTGATAATAAAAAGCAGATTGACTTTGATAAGCTTTATTTTATTTTATATTTTTGAGACAAGGTCTTGCTGTGTCACCTAGGTTGGACTGCACCGGTGGCTTCAGCCTCCTAAGTAGCTGAGACTACAGGCACATACCACCACAACTGGCTAATTATTTTTATAGAGGTAGGGTCTCACAGTGTTGACCACACTGGTCTTGAACTCCTGGCCTCAAGTGATCCTTCTGCCTCAGCCTCCCAAAGCACTGGAATTACAGGCATGAGTTACCACACCCAGCAAATCAGCTTTATTATTGTTATTAAATTCTCTACAGACACAGCAGCTCCTTATTGCCCATACATACCTGGAATGGACCCATCTCCTCCCACCTTCTTTTCACAGATCACTGGATTGGAAACAAAACATTCCTTGGCTTGTTTTCACCAACTTATCCACTCCCACCTGAGCCTCACTCCCGATTCTAGACATTTCCATAAAGCCCCTGAGAATTGGATCCTGCCACTGTAAGCAGAGCCATTAGTGAGATTGTGGCTTGGTTCTTGCAAAATTACTCTGAAAAGGCAACCACATAGAGAGATGTCTGGCCTGGTCAGATGTCAGAACCCGGTCAGCATGGTGCCTTTGAAAAGAAGGTCCTTCCTAGGCTGTTATACATTTTATTGATTAGTTTGGAACTGGTGTAGATGATGTTATTTAATGATGATGCTTGCTTTTGCTCCAGAGATCTATAAATTTGATTCATTTTTAGGCACTGGGAAGAGTAGCACAGACAGAAAGATTCAAAGCAGTAACAGGATCTGATTTCAACTCAGTTCTTCTTCCTAGATACAGTAAATGACTCACCTGCTCTGGGCCACTTACAACCTTACAACCTAGGTTTGGTTCCCACTTTGCAGAAGCTGTTCCCAGAAAGCTCAATCCAGGGTCGATTCCTCTCAGCAGTTTCTGGTTGTTGGTTCCTCCAGCCTTCCAAGCCCAAAGGACTTTGTGCTTGTTCTTCCTTCCTTTGGCCTCGGACAGACTCTTCCCAAATCTTCCTGTGGCTGCTCTATCTGCCACCCAGAGCCTGGCTCAAATGTTCTCTCCTCAAACGGATCTTCCCACTGGAAAGTAAAAATCCCCCGAGAGTAGGGACCTTACCTGTCTTTTTCACTCCCTATATCTTCCTGCTTCTACAATAATGCCTGCCTGCCCCATAGCAGGTGGTCATCAAATATTAATCTATTCAATGAATGGCACATGAATTCAGGTTTCTTGCTGGTCTGTTCATATTTGCAATTCTGTGTTGCCAAGATTTCTTATATTTATATATTTTGTCAATGATGTGTTTAGCTTCAAGTTAAGAGCATTGACTTTGGAGTCAACCAGACATGCATTTCGATATTGTCTTTGACATTTCTTTCTTTTTTTTTTTTTTTTTTTTGAGACAGAGTCTTACTCTGTTGCCCGGGCTAGAGTGCCGTGGTGTCAGCCTAGCTCACAGCAACCTCAGACTCCTGGGCTCAAGTGATCCTTCTGCCTCAGCCTCCCCAGTAGCTGGGACTACAGGCATGTGCCACCATGCCTGGCTAATTTTTTCTATATATTTTAGTTGGCCAATTAATTTCTTTCTATTTTTTAGTAAAGATGGGGTCTCACTCTTGCTCAGGCTGGTTTCAAACTTCTGAGCTCAAACGATCCGCCCACCTTAGCCTCCTAGAGTGCTAGGATTACAGGCGTGAGCCAACTCACCTGGTCTGTGTTGGACATTTCTAGCTATATGACCTTGGGCAAATTATTTAACCCCTCTGTGCCTCCATGTCCTCATTTTTAATTTTACAAATAGCAACACCTTTCTTGTAGGCTGATTTAAGCATTAAATAAGAAACTATATGTAAAAGGCTTAGTTCAAAATTTGGTACATAATAAGATCTCAACCAAAACAACTGATTAATATTATAGATTAATATCATTGCTATTGTTTGTGCCATTTTTTTTTTTTTATCATGTATGCACTTTGCCCTAAGAACAGTGTGATTTCGTAGACTTACCAGCTGATGAGGATGATTCTGCTCCATCAAGGGCACATGTCGTACTCTAGAGGTCACTCCTGCCATGTTTACTGAGCAGCCGCTATGGGTGAATCTTAAAGCATGGGCGGAACTTTGAGAGGCCAGAGATGGACATGAGAGGGCATCTCTCACCAAAATGAACTGCATGAAGGAAGACAGAAGGTTCCAGGAACAGCGAATAGTTCCACATAGCCCATGAGTTGGCTTCACCCATTTACTCATTTAAAAACACTTTCCAGCTGGGCGAGGTGGCTCACGCCTGTAATCCTAGCACTCTGGGAGGCCGAGGCGGGCGGATTGCTCGAGGTCAGGAGTTCGAAACCAGCCTGAGCAAGACCCCATCTCTACTATAAATAGAAAGAAATTAATTGGCCAACTAATATATATAGAAAAAATCAGCCAGGCATGGTGGCGCATGCCTGTAGTCCCAGCTACTTGGGAGGCTGAGGCAGGAGGATTGCTTGAGCCCAGGAGTTTGAGGTTGCTGTGAGCTAGGCTGACGCCACAGCACTCACTCTATCCTGGGCAACAAAGTGAGACTCTGTCTCAAAAATAAAATAAAATAAAATAAAAACACTTTCCAATCAGCTGTGATTCACAGACACTGTGCCGGGATAAAGCGGAGTCCCTGCCCTCAAGGAGCCCAGATTAGAGCGGGACCCTAGCGTGGAAAACAGACACGTGGGGGTGACCACAGAGGAACACAAGCAACGTTTTCCCTTGCAGGGGGGAAGTGACCGAGGGCTGAGAGGGGGGACCCGGCCCGCTGCAGAGGCACTTGGGGCGAGGCTGAGATGACTGTGTAATGGACAAGCCACTGAAAGGTTTAAAATAGGGGAATGCTATGAACACCAGAACCAGAAAAAGTAAAGAAAACATTGAATATTCATTTTGGCTTACACTCATATTCACCCATCTTTAGAGCTTGGGCTCTTACAAAGAGAAGAACAATATCTCGTTAACAAATCAAGCCAGAGGCTCCCAAGTTGGCATGGTACAAGTCTGTTTGTAGGAGAAGGGACAGAGGGGCCGGGAAACCAGACTCTTGCCCCTCGTCCCCCTGGAGATAGTGCCTTTTCCATGGGTGCTGTGACCGCATGGCCTCCAGAGGGCGCTGTTTCCCTTAGCTCTCGGAGTCAAACTGCGGTTTTTAACCCTGGGCAGCATCGCAGTTCCCTGAAGGCTTCCTAGCACACACACATCTTGGGGTCCCACCCCTACAGTTCCTGGTTCGGTAGATCTAGGTGAGACCCACAAATGTGCATTACTGATGAGTTCCCAGGTAGATGATGATGATGATAATGGCCCTGAGACCACACTTTGAGAGCCACTGCTCCCAAGGATAAAGACCCTTTTCTATGTTTTGGGAAGCACAGGTGAAACAAGACCAGAACGTTGGAAGATGAATTTACTAAAGGCTCAGGAGGAAAAAAATATATGAAATATATGTTTAAATTAAAAAAATAATAAACTAGAGCTAGACCCAGACATATAATGTGGCTTATATTTTGTGTTCTGAGTTCTGAGTGCCAATTGAGTTCTGCTTTTCTGAAAACTGGCCTTTTTTCCTTGGCCCCTGGCTTCAGGACAGATGTATAAAAAGAGTAAGAGGTTTTGCCCCATGTCCTTGACAGGAACAAAGCCAGTGAGAACATAACACAGAACACAACCCAAGAGCTGCATAATCTGAGCAAGGAACATTCATATAAAATAGCAGGAAGTTTTTATTTCCTGAACAGTGTCTTATATATTTTGTAGCACCCTTCAATTCCTAGAGCAGTTTGTACCTGGTGTGTGCCTAATAAATGTCTGAAGCGAATTGAGTTACAACACAGAACATTTCTTCATGCACAGAAACACCGTCTACTTTACCAATGTTATTCATTTGTTCTCATCTAGCTATATATATATATGTATTCAATGAACTTTGAATCATTTATTATTTTTAACATTGCTGCAGATTTCCAGATAGCACATAGGCTCAATAAATACAGATATAGTCTTCCTTATCTTTGTATTGTGTCTTCCTGAGAGCATTATCTCGGCAGCTTAGAAACCTGGATTCAGTGTCAGGACTTGTCAAGACTATGGGTTGTTTTTGAAAGAAAAATAAGCATAAAATTTCTCCTGAAGGAACTCAGGACATTTCACCCCAAAATAGGACTCCTTAGTCTAAAGACTATTTTTAATTAAAGGCTCTTAGAAATTAACAGACTCTAGAAAGAGGCTTTCCCTCTATCTGCATAAACCGGACAGACTTCAACAAAAGATCAAAGGGGACAATGGACTTCCCTTCTTTTCCCTGTTATCCAAATATATTGCAGGAAAGAAGATCAAGAATAGAAACAGACCTGGCCCAAATCATTTAAAACATAATGCCTCTCTCTCAGGTTCATTTACAAGTCAATCTGTGTCCACTGTCTATGGACCTCCCTAGCAATCCTTTATGGCCCCACAACAGAATTGCCTACACTCCCCATTTTCCCTCCTCCTCTAAAAAGCGTGTATAAAAATATCTGAACTTCACTTGGATATTGGGTAATCACTATGTGATTCTCCCCATGTACATGGTATTGGTAAATAGACGTTTCTCTTATTAATCTGCCTTAACCGTGAGTTGATCTTTCAGCAAACTTTTGAGAGAAAAAAAAAAAAAGGGCACGTTTCCCCCCCCACCATCCCTATTTTACTAAAAACTCGGCACATGTCCACAAGGCCAGATCAGAAGAATGAGGACAAGTGGTTGACTGGAAGGAAGAGAAGTTTTATTACTTTGTCAGCAAAGGAGGAAAAATGGTAGGCTTTCTCATGTCGAAATCCAAATCTCCTGAATATAAGCAGAAAAAAAACAGAGCTTTTAAAAAGAGATCAGTCCTAGGCTATTGTGGTTAACCATTCTAATAGTCCCATCTTGGCCAAAGACAAAGCCTGTGACCTCTGCCAGCCGCCCACCTGCGGAGCTGGCACCACCTGCGATGGCTGAGTTATCTTTTAACAAAGGACTTAACACACGTCGCCTCGGGGAAGCAGGCCAGGCTACAGTTCCCAAACAGAGGGGGGAAGTTTTAAAGAGACAGAAGATATTTTCTTTTTCTACAGGCCCTTCCCTCTGTTACACCTACAACTCCCTTAAATCCAATGACCCTTGGACACCATCTATCATCCTCTTGGGAACTAAAACATCCCCATTATGTTTTCCCTCTTATTTATTTTTATTGTTGTCTGCTGTTTATATCTCCAAAGACTAAAAGGTCCTTAAAACACAGAGCAAATCAGGGGTAGGAGGAACTGAGGATGGATGACATGAAATGAGAGTCATCTCTAGACCCCCTTGAAAGCTTCTGTGGACATCAGTTTAGATTCCAAATAAAGGAGGACTGGACAGACGGAGGAAGAAATGGACAGAGGAGTAAGAGATCCAGACCAAGTCCCAGCAGGAGCTGCCATGGCTCACCGGTGATCTTAAATCCCCTGGCCTGTCCTGTTGCAGGTGAAAGCTTTGAGCTAGTCCTTGAAAGGAAGTGCCAGAAAGAAACAGGAGTCAGTCAAAAGCAGCTCTCAGTGAGCATTCCAGGGAGTGTGAGAACAAGAGCCAAGGAGTGAGAAACAAGATGGACAAAGTATGGAGAGACAGAGTCAGGGACTCTTTCAGAGGAATGAATTGCTCTTCTCACCAACCTACACACACACACACACACACATACACACACTCTTTCTCCACAAACAGTGCACAGGTTCCTCATCCTGGAAGTCCAAGCCTCTCCGGGCTGACTCACCACCCAAGCCCTAAATAACCTGCTTGACCTAGTTCTGAAGAGGATTACTTTTAGCCTCAGTCACTCAAGGATTATTTCTTTATATGGACAATGGCCACTTGTTCTATCCACCCCAGATGACTAATGGACTAAAGTTCCTTCTCCTGGCATCAGATTTGTGACTTCAACTTCATGTGGCCATGTTTGTGTTTCAAAGATCATTCAGAGGCTGAAACCAACAGAATAATGGCCTCAGGATTCTCGTTCAGCAGTAGATATCGAGGGATTCCAGGTCTCCTAGGGATGAAAGTTGCTGCTGTTGCCTTGGTGCAATTGCTCCACTGGGAAGAAGGACAAGGGTGAGCCCCAGGGCCATCCCCATCTCGGTCCTGCCCCGCCCTAGTCCTCTCCCAAGCCACGGCCATACCTGGGGGAGGAGGGAATACCCTACTAATCAGCCAATCATAAGTTAGCACACCAGCTGTGAATGAATGGTACCATAGAGTCCGGAAATTGACCTAGAACAACCCACAGTTGCAACTCTCAACTGTCCAATCAAAATGGTTCCATGGTGACATCTTAGCCACAGGGAAGTTCCAATCCAGGCCCCATAAAACAAGTTGCAGACCATAACCAAACTCTCTTTCTCTGCTGCAACAAGGGGTCAGGTCTGGCCAGGCACAGTGGCTCACATCTGTAATCCTAGCACTCTGGGAGGCAGAGGCAGGAGATTGGTTTGAGCTTGGGAGTTCGAGACCAGCCTGAGCAAGAACAAGACCCCGTCTCTACTAAAAAATTAGAAATTAGCTAGACAACTAAAAATATATAGAGAAAAATTTAGCTGGCATGGTGGTGCATGCCTGTAGTCCCAGCTACTCAGGAGGCTGAGGCAGGAGGATTGCTTGAGCCCAGGAGTTTGAGGTTGCTGTGAGCTAGGCTGATGCCACAGCACACTAGCCTGGGCAATGGAGTGAGACTCTGTCTCAAAAAAAGAGGGTGGGGCATCAGGTATTCAAGTGTGTAGTGTGTATCTTGCTTTGTAATCTTATCTTGCTCTCCCTCAGTAAATTTCACCTCATGCTTGCCTTACTTTGGTGTGTCTGGACATTCTTCAGCCATGAGCACACCAAGAACTGAGATCATGTAAAGAGACTATACCTGACAAAACCATTGAAAGTATTTCCTTGTTCAGAGACCAGATAAGAGAACCAAAAACAAAGAC
Organism: Mirza zaza; assembly: GCA_008750895.1. NCBI lineage: Eukaryota > Metazoa > Chordata > Mammalia > Primates > Cheirogaleidae > Mirza > Mirza zaza. Next base: position 21,811 of record VSMD01077651.1, on the reverse strand, counting down.
ATCAGAAGTAGTTAATCTTTTCTAAAAGAATAATACTTTGAGGGACAAGTGTCTTGTTTGGCAGATACATAATGGAGGAATTTAAGAATCTTCAAACTGATGGTTCATGGGCAAAGAAAAACATTTTTTAAAAGATTTCATTGGGGCCAGGTGCAGTGGCTCATGCCTGTAATCTTAGCACCTTAGGAGGTTGAGGCAGGAAGATCACTTGAAGCCAGGAGTTTGAGACCAACCTGAGCAAGAGTGAGACTTCTTTTCTACCAAAAAAAAAAAAAAAAAGAAAAGAAAAGAAAAATTAGCTGGGCGTGATGGTGTGAGCATGTAGTCCCAGCTACTAGGGAGGCTGAGGCAGGAGGATTACTTGAGTCTGGCAGTTTGAGGTTGGTTGCAGTGAGCTATGATCACACGGCTGCACTCTAACCAGGGAGACAGAGCAAGACTCTGTCTCAAAAAATAAATAAATAAATATTGGATCCCCATAGTAGTTTAGTGAGGGAAATGGGTTCCATTTTACCTATGAGGAAACTGAAATTCAGACAAGGTAGATGATACATCCACCTGTGATCACGCAGCAAGAATGTGGAACTAGACAGAGCCCAGTCCTTCTAATTTATAGTCCATTATTTTGGCCGGGCGCGGTGGCTCAAGCCTGTAATCCTAGCTCTCTGGGAGGCCGAGGTGGGCGGATCCTTTGAGCTCGGGAGTTCGAGGCCGGCCTGAGCAAGAGCGAGACCCCATCTCTACTATAAATAGAAAGAAATTAATTGGCCAACTAATAGATATAGAAAAAATTAGCCGGGCATGGTGGCACATGCCTGTAGTCCCAGCTACTCGGGAGGCTGAGGCAGCAGGATTGCTTGAGCCCAGGAGTTTGAGGTTGCTGTGAGCTAGGCTGACGCCACGGCACTCACTCTAGCCTGGGCAATAAAGTGAGACTCTGTCTCAAAAAAAAAAAAAAAAAAAAAATATATATATATATAGTCCATTATTCTTACAAGTACACATGGACAAAATGGTGGCCATCATAAAACTTAAGAAATATAGTCAATACTATCAATCCCTCCACATAAGTTTATGCCTAAATTCATATTCACTAATATAAAACATAGTCTTATTATTATTATTTTTTTTTTTATTATTTTGAGACACAGTCTCCCTCTGTTGCCTGGGCTAGAGTGCCATGGCATCTGCCTAGTTCACAGCAACCTCAAACCCCTGGGCTCAAACGATTCTTCTGCCTCAGCCTCCCAAATAGCTGGGACTGCAGGCATGCGCCACCATGCCCGGCTAATTTTTTCTATATATTTTTAGTTGGCCAATTAATTTCTATCTATTTTCAGTAGAGATGAGGTCTCATTCTTGTTTAGCCTGGTCTTGAAATCCTGACCTCAAGTGATGCTCCCGCCTCGGCTTCCCAGAATGTTAGGATTACAAGCGTGAGCCACAGCACCCAAGCCCATAGTCTGATTTTTAAAAAAATTAAGGGTGCTTGGATTTTCTGCTTACAAAGACAGTAATACTTGAACCAGAAAGAAAGATGACAGTCAAGAATTAGATGTTTAGTTCAAAAACAATTCACCAAAGCAAATTTTTGTAATAATTCAACTTCTCAAATTACCTTTATAGGATGATTTGTTTGTTATGAATCAAGAATAGTCAGACATTTGTAGAAATCTTCAGGTAGGAAAAATAGAGGCACACACATATGTGCACACATGCATGCGCGCACATACACACACACAGGAACCCAGAGAAAACAGGTATAATGAGGAAGCAGAATAAAAGTATTTTTTTTAACTGTCATCATTTTCAGCAAGACAAAAGATATTTCACCCATAAAAACTAAACAGGATGCTATGGAAAAGGCATTGAGCATAATAAAAACAGAGAGTATGACTAACAAATTTTACATTTAATAGAAGGGTTGAGTAATCAATTAAATCTATTAGAAGGCAGAACTAGGGAGGAGGGGATGGGTTAATTCACCCCTAACAGGTACAAGGCAGGTTGTCTGGGGGATGGGCACACTTACAACTTTGACTCAGACAGTAGGAAAGGAATTTATGTAACTAAAACATTTGTACCCCTGTAATATTCTGAAATTTAAAAATAAAAATAAATAGAAGGCAGAACTGTAAAAAACAAAGAGATGAAAACAGGAGCACAAAAGACTTAGAAGATAAATCAAAGATATCTATTAAAAATATCAAGCGATTAACAGTAATTCTAGAAAAAGTAAACACATAACAAGAAGGAATTAGCCAGGATCACGCCTGTAATCCTAGCACTCTGGGAGGCCCAGGCAGGCGGATTGCTCGAGGTCAGGAGTTCGAAACCAGCCTGAGCAAGAGCGAGACCCCCGTCTTTACTATAAATAGAAAAAAATTAAATGGCCAACTAATATATATAGAAAAAATTAGCCAGGCATGGTGGCACATGCCTGTAGTCCCAGCTACTTGGGAGGCTGAGGCAGGAGGATTGCTTGAGCCCAGGAGTTTGAGGTTGCTACGAGCGAGGCTGATGCCACCGCACTCACTCTATCCTGGGCAACAAAGTGAGACTCTGTGTCAAAAAAAAAAAAACAAGAAGAACTGATATCAAATTTTTTTTTTTTTAATTTAGTTCAGGCATGGTGGCTCATGCCTGTAATCCTAGCACTCTAGGAGGAGAATTGCTTGAGCCCACGAGTTTGAGGTTGCTGTGAGCCAGGCTGACACCAGGATGCTCTAACCCTGTAGACAGAGCAAGACTCTGGTGCAAAAAAAAAAAAAAAAAATTAGAGGAATGTAAGTCTCCAGCTTGAAAGAGCTCACCAAGGGCCTAATTTAAACAAAGGAAAATGACACGTACCTAAGCATATCAAAAAATTTTGGAGAAACAAAGTAAATAGGCTGGTCTGAGTGCAGGAGGTGTTTAAAACTAATTGATCACAACTAGTTACAGATTCCTTTGTTCCTTCTCCAATCCCACAGTTTCACTTGACTAACCTTTAAAAAGTAAGTAAATAAAAGCTTCTACACTCTTTCAGAGAAGAAAAACAGGTCACAAAGGGTGGGGAACCAAAAGGACATTTAACTCTGAACAGCAACACCGAAAGGTGTTAGGACAATTACTTCAAAATGTTTAAGGAATCATGCCTGCCAGATTCTATATCAAATCACAAACTAAATGCAAAAGTAAAACAAAGACATTTACAGACATGCAAGGGCTCCAAAAATTTACCCCATGTGCCCTTTTTTAAGAAGCCACTGGAGAGTGTGCTTAAGCAAAATAAAAGAATTATAGCAACCACAACAACAAAAATGAGTCAGTATGGGATACAGAAAATGAAGAGCCTATACAGGGCAGCAGGACAGGGAAGTCTCAGAATTGAGCAACAAGCCTGAATGGAGCAAGAGGATGGAATACAAGGATGATCAACCTAGCATCATAAACTCAGTAAAACTCTTTCCTTTTCAGAAAAATAAGACTAAGCTTGTTTGCCACCAAAGGGCCCTCACCAAAAAAAAAACATTAAAAGATATTCCTGAAGATGGAAAATAATCACAGAAACAAGAAGGAAATTGGGTGAGGGGCAACTGGGGGAAGGCAGAAATAGGCTAAAATGCTGATACATGCAAACACGTAGAAATCAGTAATGATGAACTCTAATTTGAGGGGGAAAATGGAAGAAGATAGAGCTAAAAACCCTGACAAAAATCATGTGTAAGACAGATGGATGTATCCCAAGGTCCTTGAATGTATGTGGAATAAAGCAGAGGTAATGAATAATGTAGATTTCATTAAGTATACATATTAAGCTTTGAAGGGTTAAAAGGAAATAATTAAACCTTCATAGTATATTTGAAGTAAGAATTGCACTTAAGAGTAAGTAACCAAACAACTCTAGCCAAAAGGAAAGCTATTCTTTATCGAAGAATTCCAGCTAATACATGTAGAAACAATAAAGAAAATTAGAAAGTCACCATTTTGTAACCCCTAATGAAAAACAATACGAGTGCAGCAAGGATTACCGAAGGATGCTAAAACTATTATAGGTGAAAAGTTGATGGGGAACTGAATTCTTTGCAAAATAACAAAGTATCACCCCACAGGTTACTTGTGAATTGCAAGAAGGAAAAGTCAAACATTACAAAGCAGCAGCTGGCTTATCCCCATCTGAACCCCCACGGTGAACATTAGCATCACTATTAAATGGAATGAGACATTATGTGCATCCCATCCGGAGGTGACGCACTGTGAAGTAAACTGCATTGTCTAGGAGGTGTTGTTCTTGCCCCAAAGGTTTAAGCTGAATCTAATCAAGCCTTTAGCTCTCACTTCTAGTTTGCAGGAAATGCAGAGGTTAGAAGAATAAGTTAAATAACACCACAAGGAAGCAATCAAGCAAATCTAGAATTTAGGACATTCTCCAAGACAATTAACTTTGTCTCTACAACTAGACAATGTCATAAAAAGAAAAGAATAGGAGGGCTATTCTAGATCCAAAGAAGCTTTTTAAGAGACATAAAACATGACATGATGACCAATTCCTGTGAACACATTTGGGGAAAAAGAGAAAAAAAAACATAATGACTGAAAACAAGGTATGGAACAAGATTGGATTCCAGGTTACCCTAAGCAGCAGTAAAAGCTATTGTGGCAACAACTGGAGAAATTGGATACTAATTGAAACATTTTATATATTAAGTCACTCTTGTATACATTGTTGTTCATTATATCATTCTTTATATTCCTTTCTGTTTTTCTTTTCTTCTTCTTTTTTTTTTTTTTTTTTGGCTTAAAACAACAGAAACTTATTGTTTTACAGATCTAGAGGCCAGGAGTCCAAAATCAATGTATCAACAGGGCCATGCTTTCACTGAAGGCTCCAGGGGAAGATTATTCTTTGCCTGGTCCTCGCTTCTAGTGGTTGCAGGCAACCCTCGCCATTCATTCCTTAGCTTGTAAATAAATCATTCCAGTCTCTGCCTTCATCTTCACATGACTATCCTCTTGTGTCTCATATTGTCTTACCTCTGTGAGGGAAGAATGAGATCATTCTTTAGATTTCATAATAATTTTTTTTCAAAGATGATGGAATGAGAACTCATATCTTCTGACCATCCTGATCAAAATCCCATTGTAATGGCAAGAGAAATGTGTTTAAATAAATGACTTCCTAAAGCTCCAGAAAGGACAACAAAAAAAGAATACAAATCAACAGACTAAAATCGCTGGGGGTGGGGGGTGTTCTTGAATCCATAAGGTAGTAAGAGTAAGAACCGACAGCCCTCCCTGAAGAAACTCAAAGCTCTTAGTCATGGCTTAAAGCACAGCTCAGTTACTAACACCTAGAAAACTCTCCAAAGGCAATCATTGAATGACTGATTTCATTAATTCATCTCGGAATAACTGGGCCAGACTGACTCTTCCCTTTCCTTTTGCCACCATGTCCCCCTTGCTCCCCTTCCGGTTCTGAGCTAACGCCAGCAACTGCTTTGAGTCCAGTATAACAACTTACTGATTTTCTAACCCAGAGGTGTGTAACAAGGGCTGAATCAGGCTTACAGATGTATTTTGTTTGGCCTATGGAGCAGTTTACTTGCTGAAAATGTTTAAGTTAAAATCCAAGTTTTCAGCTGCTTAAAAAAATATAACCAAATAAAACACTAAGGACTAGGCACCCTGGGCCCCTCATTCCTGAATGACAACACCTGCTGGATCTGAGTTTATGCTCTTCTTTTTGTTTTCTTCTTCTGGCCTAGATCTGTGTTTTCCAGACTTCTGTGCAGGGCTTGCTAAATACACAGTTTCACAGGCATTTCCCCTGGAGATTCTGATCAGTTGGATGTCATGGGTTGAGTGGTAGTTTCCCAAAATTCATATGTTGAAGTCATTAAGCCCCAGTACTCCAGAATGTGACCTTATTCAGAGATAGTCTTTACAGAGGCAATCAAGTTTAAATGAAGTCTTAGCATGGAGCCCTAATCCAATATGACTGGTGTCCTTACAAAAAGAGATAATTAGGGAACAGAGACAGATAAGCACACAGGAGAGTTGATGTGAAGAGATATAGAGGGAAGGCCAGAACGGTGGCTCATGCCTGTAATCCTAGCACTCTGGGAGGCTGAGGCAGAAGGATAGCTCAAGGTCAGGAGTTCAAAACCAGCCTAAGCAAGAGCGTGACCCCGTCGCTACTAAAAATAAAAATAAAATTAATTGGCCAACTAAAATATGTAGAAAAAATTAGCCGGGCATGGTGGCACATGCCTGTAGTCCCAGCTACTCGGGAGGCTGAGGCAGAAGGACTGCTTGAGCCCAGGAGTTTGAGGCTGCTGTGAGCTGGGCTGATGCCATGGCACTCTAGCCCGGGCAACAGAGTGAGACTCTGTCAAAAAAAAAAAAAGAGAGAGAGGGAGAGAGGGAAGACAGCCACCAACAAGCCAAGGAGAGAGGCCTAGAACAGACCATTCCTTCACAGCCTTCAGCAGGAACCAACATCATACCTTAATCTGAGACTTCCGGCCTCCCGAGCCATGACACAAATTTCTGTTGTTTGAGCTGCCCATGACAGTACCTATTATGGCAGCCCTACCCAACCGATGCATTGGGTTTGGTAGCGAAGCTGGAAATTCATGCTTTTAATAAATATACCAACAAACATGGCTGCACATAGGAATGACTTGTGGAGCTTTACAAAAATACTGATTCTTAGGTTCTGGCTCCAAAGATTCTGACTTAATTCATCCAGGCTGAGACCTCAGATCAGTATTTTTTAATTCTCCCCAGGTGATTCTATGGGTAGCCATGGTTGGAGGACACTATGCTATGGTGCCAGATTTAAAAGAACAGTTATATCACTTTTTTCATGTCTTAGCTTTCTCATCCATACTTATAATAGCTACCACTTACTGGGGCCCTTAATGATTTGCTGGTGGTCACACAGTTCATAAGTGGCAGTCTATGTCTCTCTCCACTTGGCTATTTAGTCTTCCAACAAAATAGGAGCTAAACCAAATGATCTCTAAAAATGCATCCAGTTCAAAACCTCTTTAATTTTAAGATTCTTGAAAATGTTTTACTAATGCCTCTGTCAAGAGTGCCTGCGAGCTCCAGAACCTTCTCCTTCTAACTGACTATAAATAAGTGAATAAATTGGATTCTCTTTTTTCTTTTTAAGTCAGGAAAGCATTAGCAATTCACTTAAATCTATTTCAAAGATAATGAAAAGCAAAGCAACGTTACAGCACATAAAACAGAGTCCTGGTGAGATGAGACAATAATAGGCTGAAGCTCCTATGAGTTCATCTTTTTGACATGTTTAATGAGATGCAATGGTTTAGATACCCCTTTCTCCTAGTGGCCTGAGGTTAATTGTTCCCTGCCATGTACACTAGTATTACCAAAGTAATTTGTTTAAAGATGTTTTATATTAAAACATATACCAAATATAAAAGGCAATATGTGTAACCAAAATATTTGTACCCACGTAATATCCTGAAATTAAAAAAAAGTAAAAGTAAAAAATAGGTTTGAAAGAAGAATTACCCATCCAGAAACGATGGTTCAGTTGTGAGACAACCCTATAGTAAGGCATTGGAAAAGTTACTGGATTTGATTTGTTTTTAATAAAATTTGGAATAAACTAAAAAAAAGAAGAAGAAGAATTAAACCATTCATAAAAATAGAAAAGGAAATAAAAATATATATATATATATATATAAACATATACTGTATCTTCCTCACAAATCCTGCCATTCAGTCTCCAACAGGATGATGGAATGTCTTTGAGAGTTGATCCATTCATCCCATTTCATATTTACAGAGGGCCCATGACATGCCATAGACTATGCCAGGCGTAAGTGAGAACTGGGCAAACCAACTAGCCTATAGTCTAGTGGGAGACGATGGTACATGAGAAGTTCAGTAAGACCTTTAAGAAAATTACAGATTTTGAAGAATTCTATTAAAAGAAAAAACCATGATGCCAAAATGTAGAGTTTCTGGGGAGGGGACTTTAGGTAAAGTGGTCAGGGAAGAGCTCTCTGAGGGAGACAAAGGAAGGACAGGGTTAGCAAAGAGCTGGGGAACAGCATCCCAGGCATGGAGAATATTTCATGCAAAGCTGCTAACATGGGAATAAGCTTAGCGCATTTGAGGGACACTAAAGGCTGGTGTGGCTAAAATATCACAAGTAAAGGGAAGAATCCTATCAGATGAGGATGGAGAATGTCCAGGCCACAGATCACACAGGCTTGAGTGCTTTGGTAAAGAATCTGGATTTTACTCTAAAAATAATGAAAATCCCACTAAGTGGGTAAAGCACACAAGTCTTCTTGTGTCCCTCATCAAACATTTTCTCAAGTACTCACCTGCCAGGAGGGCCAGGATGGGAGCTGTAAGAGTAAGGCATTGGGACACTTAACAAGCTTCATAGGTGACTCTGATGCACCCCCAGTTATGAACGACGGCACTAGTAGATCACAATTTCAAGGAGATAGTATATTCCAGTATTTGGTTCTCCTATGGCCATTGTCTCGACTCAGAGAAATAACAATCCAGCTCATGCATTGGAAGAATTCAATCATTAAAATGATCATGCAGGCCAGGTGGCTCACACCTGTAATCCCAGCACTCTGAGAGGCCGAGGCGGGCAGATTGCTCAAGGTCAGGAGTTGGAAACCAGCCTGAGCAAGAGCAAGACCCCGTCTCTACTAAAAATAGAAAGAAATTAATTGGCCAACTAAAAATATATAGAAAAAATTAGCCAGGCATGGTGGCGCATGCCTATAGTCTCAGCTACTTGGGAGGCTGAGGCAGGAGGATTGCTTGAGCCCAGGAGTTTGAGGTTGCTGTGAACTAGGCTGACACCATGGCACTCTAGCCTGGGTAACAGAGTGAGACTCTGTCTCAAAAAAAAAAAAAAAAAAAAAGGTAAATGATCATGCTTCCCAAAGCAATCTAGCCATTTTCACTGGGTGTTAGAATGATAATACCTATTGTGGTATTAACCGATATCTCATTGTGGCTTTAATTTGATTTAGCTGATGATTAATGACGTTGAGCATTTTTTTCATATACCTGTTGGCCTTATGTATACCTTCTTTTAAAAAGTATCTATTCCTGTCCTTTGCTCACCTCAGCCTGCCAAGTATCAAGGACTATAGATGCATACTTCCATACCTGGCTCATTTTAAAATTTTTTATAAAGAGGGCGTCTTGCTATGCTGCCCATGCTGGTCCCAAGTTCTTGGCCTGAAGTGACCCTCCCGCCTTAGCCTCCCAAATTGCTGGAATTACAGGTGTGTTATCTTTAACTTAATAAAACATATCTGTCTCAGCCCGAAAACACTGGTACCAGGCTTAATGGGGAAACATTAGAAACACTCTCACCATACTCAGAAAAAAGACAAATATGCTCATTATCATTTTTATTAAACATTATGCCAGAAGTATCATCCAATTGGGTTAGGGTATAGGACAGGGAATGCATAAGAAGTAGTACAATATCCCAAGGCTAGTAACAACAGGCCACGGTCATCCTGCCTACATCTAAAACAGTGAGGGAGAGAATGGTTACTAGTGGTTGCTAGACCCCAGCAACTGTGTGGAGAGGACCTTCAGCTGAGGGACAGTGACAGTCTGCAACAGCCTTAAATGGAGGGAGACAAGGGAATAAATCCTCTGACCTGTCTTCCCTTCTGCCCTCCTGTGCCCTGTGGATGCCTCGCAGAGGCCAAACCGGTAGGAAATCAGAAAACATGGAAGGCAGGTTGCTGTGGTCTATAAATGTCAGTCTCCCTAGACACAGAGCTGGAGGAGAAGAGGGTGGAGTGGATCTGAAGAGCCCAAAGGAAGATTTTTGCACATTTTATCGCCTTTCCCTAAAGCATTCACTCTTGTCCTTCATCCAAGTGAAAAATTCACGTCCCCAACACAAGAGATACACAAAGGCACGTCCACTTCTCCATCATCACCTGGTGATGTCGACTCATTCTTATTCCCAGCTGTAATGGAAAACATTAATCACCATCACTATTCTTCCTATTATATGGGGTTAGAAAAAAGGAAGAAACAAAACTGAAACCACGAGAAAACTGGGATATTGTGATTTCTGCTTTCTTCCACTACCCATTGCATGTTTTCTGCTAGAACTCAGCTGGGTGAGGTTCTTTATCTTGTGGGGTGGCTCAAACATTTATTCCTGGTGAGTGTGAGTCCTTTGTGATCTTGTTTTATTGGATGGTCACATTTTGCACTGATTAAGATGATTAGGGAAGTGAGATCAAAAGAGAGACCCCTGTGAATCCTCTGTATCCCACACATAGTCCTCTTTTCCCTTATTGTGTAGTAACAACCTACCGTGTTTCTCCAAAAATAAGACCTACCCATAAAATAAGCCCTAGCAGGATTTCTAAGCATTTGCGCAATATAAGCCCTACCCCGAAAATAAGACCTAGTGATGGGCGTGGCTACGCAGCGTGTCTGTACAACCCATGCATTTTGTCACGGAGCGGTAAAGAAGACATCTGCATCGGGACAGCTACTATCCCAGACGTGACCAGAAAGGTGCGGGCAGCCCCACCAACAAGGTCAGCTCCCCCTGTCAGGTCCTGGCCACCCTGTGCGTGCTGCAAGCTGAGGCTTTGAGGGGAAAATAACACATCCCCTGAAAATAAGCCCTAGGGTGTCTTCTTTAGGAAAAATAAATATAAGACCCTGTCTTATTTTTGGGGAAACACGGTAATTTCATCTGGTATCAGCATCAATTGCCCTGGCCAGTAGCATGGCTCTCTTCTCTGTCTGTTTGCTCCGTGGCAGGAGAAGCCTAAAATAATCAGGGCTCCAAGTGCATTGGAACCATCGCTAGGTTTTCTGGGGAAATCTCTCCTGGGGGTCCTTGTACCTTTGAGTCCACTGAACTCAGGATGGCAGGAAAAGGAAGCAAAAAGTCCTAAAGGGGCCTATTTGGTGGACCAGTGAGAGGGCACTGCCACCTCCACCTCTTGGTGGTTCCTAGACTTGTGCATTCTGGCTCTGGGAGAATATTTAAAGCATATACTTACTACCATCCAGTAAGACAGCAAACCAAAGTTACAGAATTGGCTCCTTTAGTCGAATCTCCAGCAGTTCATTCTACCACTTATCGAGCCTGATTATTCTAGGTACTGGGGAGCATGGTTAGAACCGTGAATACCACAAGTGCAAGCCCATTTCTGTACTTCCTTTGCCACACGTGTCCCTTGATCAGAGACAATGTTGTGTAGGATACAACAGCTACAAATCAGAAATTCTCTAAGTCCAAAGAGAGTGCTTCTGGCAGGAGTGCTGGAAGCCAGGAAGATAAATCAGCACCCAGAATGTCTGTCTGATCTTGTGCGGGACAAACCACTGTTCCCTCTATAATGAAAGGAGCCCAATGTAATCAGTGTGTCACCAGATTGCTGTCTGGTGGCCCTGAGAATCTTGTCACATTTTGGAGGCTCAGGTTCCCCTTTGTTGTGGACAGGTGGGGCTCTCAGCAGTGATGGCAGCCCAAGGAGAGGAAGTCCATGTTGTTGAGCTCATGCCTAGCTCTGTCCCTGCCACTATGGACTGTTTGCATACAAGGCTCATCGAGAAAACACCGGAGTGGCTGGAGAAAGAGATTAGCTGACATCCACAGGACAGGTTATCTTGTCCACTCATGTATTAAGAGCATCTTCTGCGGTACTTACTCTGTCCCTGTTCTGAAACATTCCTTCACAGGCTTTTCTCCTAAGCCTAATGACACCAACTTTTCAGTATTGTTTTCTAAGTCCCTAACAATCTGGAAAATCTGTTTACTGCTATTTGTGAATCACTTGAGATCTGAGCCATCTGTTTATTCACACAAAGTGGACAGTCAGATGTACTGTTTGAAGTTCTGCCCATTGGGAGGATTTCCCTCTACGTGGTCTTTCACGGCCACCCCTGCAGGAGGCTGTGTGACAGAAGCCAGATTATCTAGAAGATCCTTCAGTGAACATGGTGGTCTCATGTGTATGAGCTGAAAGATAGCAATGAATCAGGAGACCAGGAAATTTAAGAAGCTGAGCCACCTGCTTGTGCAATTCATTTGACTCATGCAGTTCTAGGAGTCAAGTATATTACACAAGCAGGTTGACTGCACACATCCCATTTTCATTCATAATGGAACGCCGCTGTTGCACATATACAGTTTCATGGTTAGGCACATACTCCCACATTCACGTTAGGTAGTTTGAGTCACACAAAAATATGACGGCCCAGGGTAAGCCTGAAAGACTACCAGGGCCCAGGAACAAGCCAGAGCTGCCTTCAAATGGGAATAGTTGCCAGCAGGTCATGAGTTTCTTGTTGGGCATTGCCAGAGGTTCCACGAACATCTCTTTGAGTTTCATTGGATCTGCTGGGTCATAGGGCTAAAAGGGCAGAGTATCTTGCACCACAGCCTGGATCTACTTCAAACACTTTCTCCCTCTGTATCCCACTCAAAACAGTCAGCGTCACAGCTTAGTAGGTGACAGGTTGGAACAACATAGTCCAGTGTGGCATGTGATGCCTCCAAACAAACACTGTGCCCCATTGCAATGGTCAATGCAAAGTTCAGCAACTTGCTTCTCACTTTTAGAGAGTGAGACATGGCCTCAGACTATTGCACCCCTCAAAACATTACACCTATGGCATCCCCTGAACTTTCATGGACTTTATCTCCCATCCTGTGGCATGATGTGACTTACTAAAACATGTAGGGTACTTGCTACTTTCTGTTCCCCAGTTCCAATTAACATTATGTCATCATTATAAAGTATTAGACTAATGCTATGTAGAATATCGAGATGATCAAAGTCCCTTTGGACTGTTTTATATCAGACACCTAGAAGAGTTCACTTGGCCTGGAGACAAATATGTAAGGGTAGAGTGTTGTCCTACCTTGAATAAGCAAACTGTTTCTGATTTTTATTAATGGCAAGAATGGGGAAAAAGGCATTTACCAGGTCAACAGCTATAAATAGATACGTAGGGTTGTGAAGATTTGTTCCAGTAAAGATACTGTGTCCAGATCATCCTTATGTTTGACATCACCATCTGTTTAAGTTTGCAGTAATATGCAATCATTCTCCACGACCTGTTGACTTTTACACTGGCCAAGCAGGCAAGTTAATAAGAATGTGATAAGAATCACACCACTGCATCTTTTGAGTGTTTGGTGGTGGCACCAACCAATACAATTCTCCTAAGAAGGGGCAATTGCTTTTGCCTTACTGTCTTGAAGGGGTGGTGGGTACAGTTCCAGGGTTTTTAATCAGCTCTTTCTACTATAGTGACTCTTACTTCAGAAATCAGAGAACAAATATGGCATCTGTCTGTTATTAAGTATTACCTAGCCCCACTATACATTTAAAGACTGTGGGAAATAACCACGGTGTGGATCCGAGGTCCTCCTGGACCCACTGTAAGATGGACTGGGGCCCAGACTCCATCAGTTATCTAACCAGTGGACCACATTGGCATTTTCCTGGTCTCCTAGGATAAATGTCAGTTCAGAGCAAGTATCTAATAACTCCTGGGAGGTCTCGTTATCCTTCTTTGCTCTGTGTGCAATTTCCTAAGTAAATGACAGTAGGTTCTTCCAGGGAAGAGGAGAAGAATGATTTTTGGTAAACACTAGTGCCTCTGTTACAGCTCTCTTTCTCAAAAGACTACCTTCCCCTCTGTCGAGGGGCTTTGGCTTAGATCTGGGAGCTAAGAGGCCAGGATTCTCCACTATGTAGATTTGAAGTCTTCCTATGATACCCCCAATGTTTCCACATGTATATATCAAGAGTAACTTCAGTAGTGATTATATATTGCATTTTGAGAGATCCTGTGATCATTAAGCTATTGCCATAGATGCCTGTGGATCAAAAATGCTCTGATTACCACTGTGTCTGCTGTTTACTGTGGTCATTGTATTCACCTTGTCTCTGACAGTTAAACACTGCCATTTGGCCTCAAGCCTCTGGGATCCAGTATTCCCAGGAGATCAGGGGAACCAATGGCTTTGCAACATTCCCCAAGGCCATCTTGGGCCTTTTGAGGGCAGCCACCAGCTTGTCAAGCATGCTTGTATCTCCCACTGATGCACTTCCTGCTGCCTTGGTGACTAGTGGATGAGAGGGTGGCTGAGCAGTCATTTGTAACAGAGAAGTACTGCTCTTTGGCATGCCAGAGAAGTTCCAGCATTTTGACCTAATTAACGCTAGGCTATAAGTAGGTCATAAAACCTAGACTCAAGAATATTCATCAGAGTCCCCTGGAGAGCTTGTGAAAATAGATTCCTGGGTCCTACCCCCATGAATTTCTGATTCAGTAGGTCTGGGGTGGGGTCTGAGAATTTGCATTTCTTTGTTCCCAGATAATGCTGACACTGCTGTTTAGTGACATGGTTTGAGAACCATTGTTTGACATTTCAGCCTTATCATATCAGAGGCCTACAGAAGTTTTTCTCAAGCTTTAATATGCACACAAGTCACCTGGGCCTCTTGCTAAAATGCAGAATTTTGATGCAGTAGGTATGGAGCGAATTCTGAGATTCTGGGGATGTGGGGGGGGGGGGGTCCAATCAGCTCCCAGGTGATGCCACTGCTGCTGATTCTCAGACCACGCTGTGTATCAAGGCTAGAGGCCATGAGTCCAGGCTTCAATTCGCCAACCTTATGGACCATTAATGTCACTCCGAGGGCTGGGTGCGGTGGCTCACGCCTGTAATCCTAGCACTCTGGGATGCTGAGGCAGGAGGATCGCTCAAGGTCAGGAGTTCGAAACCAGCCTGAGCAAGAGCGAAACCCTGTCTCTACTATAAATAGAAAGAAATTAATTGGCTAACTAAAAATATATAGAAAAAAGTAGCCAGGTATAGTGGCACATGTCTGTAGTCCCAGCTACTCGGGAGGCTGAGGCAGGAGGATTGCTTGAGCCCAAGATTCTGAGGTTCCTGCGAGCTAGGCTGACGCCTCGGCACTCTAGCCTGGGCAACAGAGTGAGACTCTGACAAAAAAAGAGAAAAATGTCACTTTGAGGTGGTCCACCCAACACATTAAATCCTAACCCATTTTTGTGACTTTGGCTCAATCAATACTTTTCCTCCTTGGTCTAACACTTCTGGGATCCACTCTCATATGGGCTCCCCGAACTCCTGGCAACACAGATTGGTGCAATCCTGATCCGAACTTCTTTTTGTGTGCAGGCTACCACCACTCAGTTCAGCACTTGTAGTTCCTTTCAGTAATGGCCTCGTGGCACCGAGGAGTGTGTGCTAGGGCTGGGGGTGCCTGAGAAGCACTGGTATTAGCTTGTGTGACAGCTGCCCCACATCAATCATTGAAAGATTTTTATGCAGGTGAGGACTGGTTCTCTCAAACAGTGGAGGAAGAGTTGCCTCCAATAGCTAAGGAAGTCCAAGGGACCTGGAAATTTCAAAATTCACAGTCTTACCCACATCTATTCAACCTCTGCTTCAAGTCCCACTCTCCGCCTGTGCCCTTCTCTTGGCAGAAGAGACCTAGTGAAGTGAAGCTTTTAATTGGTGCTGTAGCCCAGTTAAATGTTGCTATAATGCTCAGCATTAGGCACTGGGCTTGGCCCACAGTGTCCCCTGCTCTGTGACTACAGGAGATGATGCTTCATCCTTCAAAAGTGGCCACCTACCTGCTCAGATTACCCACTTACAATCTCACTTGGAAACGGTTTCATTTCTGCTTTATTCTTCATACACTTTCCAGGACTTTTGAAAGAAGCCAGGTGGCTCTATGGCCTACAATCATTACGGTCACCATAATGGCAATGCCACAGTACTTGATCTCCCAATGCCCTGCCCTCCTCCTGCACTTCATCTCATGCCCACACAGTGATAATCTGAATAGTCACGATGCTGCTGTACAGAAGGGATTATCTGTGTTCCATTTCACCCTCTGGCAAATAAGTTATCTCTAAGCTCTTCAAATACATGGGCCATCCAAACCCAGAATCCCACTCTGAGTGTCTTTCACCTGGGGCCACTTGTGGTAGCAATTTCTGTATCAGTCAAGATCCCAGAAAGAAATAGATGACATACTCCAACTGGATAGTTTAAAGAGAGCTTAATAAAGGCATTGTTTACAAAGACATGAGTAGGATAGAGAATTCACAAAGCCCTGTGGGACTAGTAACAGCAGGGCACCATTACCACCCATAGACCTAAAGGCGAGATGAAAATGCTCTTTCCCAACTGGAAGATAGAGAGGTCTGTGTGTAGAGGACCATCAGACCATCCAGCCTGTCCATGGTGACCCCACAGGAAGGGAGCAAGGGGACTCTTGTTTCAGGGATTCTCATTGCATAAATTCCATTGGAAGTCAAAAGGCGAACACACCCATTGATGTAACCGCTGTAGGTCAGCTTCCCTGCGTACACGGCAGGGTCAACAATGCTTCTAGAAGGACAAATGGAAGATATCTTTATTTCTTTCATCTATGAAAATATCCAGGACAATAGTTCCATATCAGCACCCAAAGAGCTAATTTTTATGCCATTGTTTGAATGTCCAACCTTTTATATAATACTTTCTTGATGGACATTTAGGTCACTTCCAATATTTGGCTCTTATAAGCAATGGCCACCATTGCTGCCACCTGTACAGCTCCCATGGCACTACAGCAGCGAGGGGTAGGAAGGAGGTTGGACAAAGGCTTCGGTGGCTCCCAGGGAAGTGATGAAATGGGCTTCAGGGACAGCAGAGCAGCTCAAGTTACAAGGGCAGAGCTCAGAAATACACTAATCCACAACTACCTGTCCTGTGATTTTTAAAAATTATTAATAACTTTTGTGTTTATATGTTTGGTCTCCCCAACTAAGTGTAAACTCCCTAGGGGGAAGAGACTGTGTCTTATCCTTCCACGGATCCTTCCATGGCCCTTGGGACAGTCTGGCATGAGTGAATGAATGAAGATACTTCAGTGTTCAGAGCTATGCCATACATAACGTGTCCACAGACCTAGTTACAAGACATAATAAAATTATCTGAAAAAAAAATAAACTACCTTGTTGTATTTTACCTAATTCCAACAGAACAACATCAACGTGATTGGAACACAAGGGCACAGAGCACAGCATTTCAAAATGACTGTATTGGGTAAAACTCTGACAGCATTTAATACAGTCCAAGCTGAACAAACACTTCAGCTCTCCTTGAATGATTTCATAGGTCGGCATCAGCTAGTCCAGCGCTGGCTTTTGATTAACAGTGCTTAAGATACGCAGTGATCTGAAATATGATCTGAAATCAGATCATACAGCCGTGGCTTTAAAGTGATAGCTGAGTAATGGATGGTAATTTCCCATCTATTATGATAAGACTCCTTTTCCAACAGATTTTTGTGCATTCTGCTAAATGACTCTGCTTTTCATTTCCCTAACACATTTTTCTTCCCTGAATTCCCTTCTAATATGCCTTGTTTAGGTGATCAGTGGCTTAGTAACAATTTGCAGGCATTTGTTTCTGTCAGTTACAGGCTGATTCTTCTTATCTCTCCTTGATTTGTTAGGATGCCTTTGACCTCCTGTCACTGAGAGGAGGAGGGGTGAGGTCTTTTTCTGCAGATAATGAAGAGCAGGCAGTTTTATTTCTTAGATTGTATTACAAGATTTGAGGAGTAAGGAAGAGATAGCAGAGGGTTTCTGTATGAGATTCGATCACTCAAGTGTATTGCTGCAGAATGTGTGTTCAGCACCCATGCAAATATTCAAAACAAACTAAGGCTTTAAATAAATAGAGAGCAAGAGCCGGGCACAGTCATTCATGCCTGTAGTCCCAGCTTCTTGGGAGGCTGATGTGGGAGGATTAGTTGAGTCCAGGAGTTTGAACCCAGCCTGGGAAACATAGTAAGACATTCTGACCCTGATCTTCACATTCTGTAGGGAATGGAAGAAGGGAAGGGAAGGGAAGGGGAGGGGAGGGGAGGGGAGGGGAGGGGAGGGGAGGGAAGGGAAGGGAAGGGAAGGGAAGGGAAGGGAAGGGAAGGGAAAGAAAGAGAGAGAGAATGAAAGAGAGAAAGAGAGAAAGAAAGAAAGAAAGAAAGAAAGAAAGAAAGAAAGAAAGAAAGAAAGAAAGAAAGAAAGAAAGAAAGAAAGAAAAAGACACTATGCCATTTTCTTCTTGATTTGGGACCACAGACACTGATATATATTTTTTAACTTAATATCAACATGAAACCAAAGGGCTATATTCATCTCTTAGTGACCACAGTTGGCACAAATAAAATAATAGTCTACCAAGTGATAGTGGGTTGGTACGCCAGTTATTCTGGTTGAGGATTACATTTCAATTTTTGTAAATCTTTAATACTGAAGAGTAACATAAGTAAAATATATAAAGTGTAGAAATTTAAAAGTATAGCTAAGTATACATATGTGTACAGTGTTTATATATGTGTATATGTACATGTATGTATACCTAACCATCACCAGATTGAGAAGTAGAACATTTCTAGCATTCTGGAAGGTCCCAAGCACTCTATTCTAATTATTACTGCCCCACACACAGGGGTAATCACTATTCTGACTTTGATCACAATGTATTAGTTTTACCTGTTTTTGATTTTCATTTAAAAAGAGCTATATGCTATTACTTTTGTGTGTCCAGTTTTTTTGTTGTTATTGATCATTATATTATGAGATTCAGCCAGGTCATTGTGTGTATCGCTAGTTTATTTCTTTTCATTGCTGAGGAGTATTCTAGTGTATGTATATATAATAATTTATTCATTCTATCATGGGTGGATGTTTAATTTCTTAGAATAAAATTTTTAAAAGTGCAAATAAATGTTTAACAAATTGTACTTAGATATAAACCACTGAATAACCTCTTAGAAGTTGTGCATATCTAAAGTTAGAGTTTTTTTTGAGACAGAGTCTCACTGTGTTGCCCAGGCTAGGGTGCTGTTGTGTCAGCCTAGCTCACAGCAACCTCAAACTCCTGGACTCAAGTGATCCTCCTGCCTCAGCCTCCCAAGTAGCTGGGACTACAGATGTGCACCACCATGCCCAGCTAATTTTTTGTTTCTTTTTTTAGTTGGCTGGCTAATTTTTTCTGTTTTTCATAGAGACGGGGTTCTCACTCTTGATCAGGCCAGTCTAGAACTCCTGAGCTCAAGCAATCTTCCCGCCTCAGCCTCTCAGAGTGCTAGGGCCACAGGCATGAGCCACCCACCGCACCTGGCCTACAGATAGAGTTTTGAAAATGCCTTTTAGCAACACCTAGTGA
This sequence comes from Mirza zaza, assembly GCA_008750895.1. NCBI lineage: Eukaryota > Metazoa > Chordata > Mammalia > Primates > Cheirogaleidae > Mirza > Mirza zaza. The sequence continues at coordinate 2,547 of VSMD01077651.1, read as the reverse complement.
CTTAGGAAGGCTACAGGTCTAGAATTGTGTGCATTCACAACTTGGAAACACTGACTTTTAGTTTTAAAGGACTTCAGCATCTACATGTCTATTAGAACCACATAACAATGTCTGGATCCCACTTGAAATCTTTTCAGTCAGAATCTTTGCAGGGAGAGCCCAGAAATGATAGGTTACCAAAGCTGCCCACGTGATTCTAATGTGCAGGCAAGGCTAAGAACTACAGACTAGTGATTCTCAAACTTTTATGAAATATCAGAATCACCTGGAGGGCTCTTTCAAACACAAATTGCTGGGCCCTGCCTCTGTAGTGTGTTTCACTAAAGCCTGGGGCAGAATCCAAGAATTTGCATTTCTAACAATTTCCCAGGTGATGCTGATTCTACTAGTCTGGGAACCACATGATGAGAACTGCCAATCTAGACCAACTCTGTTATTTAATACAAGGAAAAACTGCAGGCCAGACAGTCGAAGTAATTTGCTGAAGTCACAGAGCCAGCAAGTGACAAAGCTGTAGTTTGAACAGAGGCCTCACAATTACTTTCATCTGATAGATTCAAACTTGGATATTGCTCTCAGTGTTATGCCACCTGAAGCTATGTTAAAAGACCTCTTTCTCTTAACAAAAAATAAACAATACAAATAGCTGTTGGAAGGGGTGGGTGAGGTAACTTTTCCATCAACTGATTTGCAAAAACTTAAGCATCCCAAGGAAGGAGAAGCAGAGCAAGTACACTACTGTGTTTCCCTGAAAATAAAACAGGGTCTTATATTTATTTTTCCTGAAGAAGACACCCTAGGGCTTATTTTCAGGGCATGTGTTATTTTTTTTTAAGTATGGTACAACAATCTACATTTATTCAAATATATTTAAGTTGTTGTCTTCTGGAACATCATCATAACCCTCCAAACCCTGAATTCCATCCTGAATTTCTTATGACTCTATTTCCTCTAGAACCACTGGCCCCAGTCTCTCATGTAGAGCAATAGAGCTCTCATGGGGCAGATGAGAAGGGCTGCTCATCTTCTTTACCGCTTCACAAAGAAATGCATGGGTTGTGCAGATATGCTGCGTAGCCACGCCCATCACTAGGTCTTATTTTCGGGGTAGGGCTTATATTGTGCAAATGCTTAGAAATCCTGCTAGGGTTTATTTTATGGGTAGGTCTTATTTTTGGGGAAACACGGTAGGACCCATACGTGAGGTGGACAAGAGCGATGGGAAACTGAAGGCTAACCCTGCTCAGCAAAGGGCACTTCTGTCCTCCCTCCTTTAGCCACCTCCCAACTGCTGAGCTTCTGCAACCTGCCTGGCCCATGTGGTTACAAGTCACCCAGTCAGGAGACAACGTGGCCAAGGGTTTATGTTTCTTCCACATCCCTCTCATAGCACAAGACATACTGTCTTACTGTATTTCCCCTTGGCTCCTAAATCTCACTCACACTTGCCCCTTATAATAGGATTTCCCCAAATACGGCTGGCTTGTCCCCAACAGCTGTGGCCCACACGTGACGGTTAGACAGCCCTGTGCCTAAGGGTGCAACAGCTGTGGAGGGGTGTGAGCCCATCCTCCTAGCTGTGCTAAGGACACTGTAATGACTTCAATGCACTGACAGCTTGGACCTTTGCGTGCTGAGCCATTCTGCTTGCCGTAGTGGCTCCCCAAGCCGCACCAGCATGTATCACGTGGCAGGAGAGCTTTGCCTAGAGGCTGGGGAATCCGTATTTTAAATACATCCCTGTCTGGGGACCACTACCCAATATCATCATATTGGGCATTTAATGAGAATCATTAATTCCATTAGTTGCTTTTAGGGGGGTATCTAATACCATTATATAGCAATTTTCGTAGTGTTCATACTTGGGCGGTGGAGAAAATATTTTCAGCTGAGGATTCAAGCAGAAACTAATTCATTCTACCAAATAGGAATAGAGAAGAAAGAAAAGAAACTGCATCAGCTAGGGAATACAGGTGCAGGGCACTCTCATATAAGATATTATAAAATGTTTTCTGTAGAAAACAACTGATGCAGACTCATTTTTAAATAAAGATAAATGCAAAGACTTAAGGATTCTCCTATATGAAGAGAAAAGCGGCCGGTTCAGTGGTGGAAATGAGCAACTTGGGAAACAAAGCCAAAATGGAACAAAACAAAAAAAAGGATCTAGAATGGACCCAAACGATCCCCTGCAAATGACGATGGTTACAGCAATATTTTCTTAGGAAGAATCAGGCTGATACCAGAATTCCCATTTTGGTTTTTAGGGTTTACTGCATGTACAGCTTTCATTATTGAAGGTAGGTCCAGTTATCATTTTGTTTCCTTCATGAAGTCCTGGTTGCACCACCCCCTCCAAGCATATTTATTTAAACACACACAGACATACATTCAGTTCTGGCATCTCGCTTTGACTTAAAGATCAAGAAAGCTATTTCTTCATATTTTCCAGGGAAGCCACTCCCTTTCCCTCCCGAGAGTCATGTTGGACATAACCCACAATATACCCCGCACAGAAGACAACAAAAGATTTTTTTTTTTTTTTTT
>VSMD01077650.1:0-13566 GCA_008750895.1 Mirza zaza | reverse complement strand
TCTGTTGATTATTTCCTTGGCTGTACAGAAGCCTTTTAATTTAATCAAGTTCATTTATTTTATTTTTGCAGTTGCTCCGATTACCATTAGAGCCTTCTTCAAAAATTATTTGCCTTGTCCAGTATCTAGACAAGATTTTCCAACATTTTTTCTACCAATCTTATGGTTTCATGCCTTACATGTAAATCTTTTATATACCTTGAATTAGTTTTTCTGAGTGGTGACATATATGGATCCTTTTTCATTCTTCTGAATATGGCTATTCAATTCTCCCAGAGCCATTTATTGAATAAGGCTTCTTTTCCCCAGTGTACATTGTTGTCTACTTTGCCAACAATCAGTTGGATACATGAGGATGGCTTTATATCTGGGTCATCTGTTCTGTCCCATTGGTCTATATGTCAATTTAAAAAGTTAAAAATTAAAAAATAAATAAAATATTCAAACATATTCTCTCGTTCTGTAGATTGCCTATTCACCCTAATGATTATTTCCTTGGCTGTGCAGAAGCTTTTAATTTAATCAAGCCCCCCTTTTTTATTTTTGTTGCTGCTCTGCTTGCTTTTGGAGTCTTCTTTATAAACTTTGCCTAGGCTGATATTTATAAGAGTTCTTCCAAAATTTTGTTCTAAAATTCCTATAGTTTCATGCCATAGGTTTAAGTCTCTTATCCATCATGAGCTGATTTTTGTGAGAGTTCAGAGGTACAGGGATATTCTTTATCTTCTACATGTGGCTATCCATTTTTCCCAGCACCATTTATTGAAAAGGGTTTCTTTTTCCCAGTGTATGATTTTTTTTCTACTTTGGCAAAGATCATATCACAATATGAAGATGGTTTTATATCTGCATTCTCAGTCTTCTTCCATTGTTGTTATGTTTCTTTTCTTATGCCAGTAATGCTACCTAGCAGATAAAGAGCTGATAACTAGAATCTGTATAGCACTCAGGAAAGTAACAAGAAAAAAATCAAACAATCCCATTAAAAAGTGATCATAGGACATGAATACAAACTTTTCAAAAGAACATAGACTAATGGCCAACAAACATACGAAAAATTGCTCAACATTTCTAATCCTCAGGGAACTGCTAATCAATGCCACAATGAGGTATCACAAAACTCTTGTGAGAATGATTTTAACCAAATAGTCCCCAAACAACAAATGCTGGTGTGGATGCAGAAGATAGGAACACTAATATGCCACTGTTGGGAATGCAAATTAGTACAACCTCTGTGGAAAGGAATATGAAGTTATATTAAAGAACTAAAAGTAGAGATATCATTTGATACAGCAATTCCACTAGTGCACATTTACCCAAAAGGGAAAACAAACAAACAAACATTTTATAAAAAAGACATTTGAGGGGGATCAATCAAGATGGCAGATGAGAAACACTGCCAGACAGAGTGTCTATGCAGAAAAGACAGATTCTAGGAAAAATCAGGTGAATGAAGCAAGCAGATGAGTATACATCGGAGGAGGGTCAGAAGGAGGGGTACCTGAGACCACAGGAGACTCCACGGGAGGAGGTTGTAGAGGAGAACTGGAAGCAGAGACCTCCCCAGTAGCCTGGAGACCAGCGGCCAGGGTAGGTATAGTAATTAACTTTCCCCTCCCTTGCATCTCGGACTGCTGGTGGCTCCCCAGTGGCTGGATATTCCTGCGGATACCAGCACAGAGATGGCCACCGCCAGCGAGCAGTTAGCCTGTAGCGGACCTGGCACCAGGCTCCCAACACCCGCAGGACACTTCCCTGTGCTTGACCAGAGCCACGCAGCAGGTGCCATATTGCCTCATTCTCCCCTCCCCCGTCCCTATCCATGGCTGCCAAGAGAGACAATATATCCACTAGCCAGAGGCACCTCGAGGGAAGGGGATCTTCCCTTTTGGGGCCCTACAGCTGACTGAGGGGAACTCAGACAGTGAGCTCCCTACCTGCCAGCCCTCTCAGGTGCTGCTGGCTCAGTGATCCCAGGAGAACGGGGCAGACCCTGAGGCTTAGAGACATCAACCCACCTTGGGCTTTCTGTGGGTGAATTGGGACTGGCACTCTCCTCCCTGGTGGGGTTAGGGATCGAACTCTGGAGCCCAGAGGTCAGACTTGCAGACTAGATCCCATGCACCCAGGTCTCGCATTGCCTGGGGCACAGAAGGGATATACGTGAACAGCCTACTGAGGTGTGTGTGCCTTCAGGGGCAGATCAGCGTCATTGATGGCAACCCTCCTTCCAAAAGGGGGCCATGCACCCAGCCCAGGAGGCGATGCTGCGCAGGGAACCTCCTGGCCAGCATCGCAGCCAGGGGAGGCCCGTTGTCATGTGGTCTGGCCTGCTGGCAGAGGCCCAGGAGTAGCTGCAGAGTTGGGGAGGTTGGAAAGAAGTGAAGCCCGCTTCATACTGCGGATCTCAGACAGCCCCACCCCCACAGGCAGACTTTCTGACTGAGCGGGGCCATTCCAGTTCCTCCCTAATAGCTTTTACCGGAAGCAGGGAACAGAACTTTGACCCCTGATAACAGCATTGGTGGTGCCTGAGGGCAGGCTAAACCAACCCTGCTCCACCCAGACTCACTTCCAGACCAGCCCTCATTGAGGGGGAGAAAAGGACACACCTGGAAGTCCCAGGGCCCCACCGACCACCTGAGGCACTAGAGTTCCTCTTTAGAGAAACAAGAGCTGGTTACAAGACCCAAAAACAATAGTGTAGCCTGCTCCTCTGAGCAAGTGCCACCTATGGACAGCAAGGACATTCTGCACACCCTTTTCACAGCACCTATGGAGTTATCATACAGGGTGTGGTCGAATCTTACCCACAAACACCACCTACTGGCTCAGAGAATAAACAAGGTGTGCCAATACCCAAACAAAACCCTAAAGGGAAGAAGCAACAACTGATCCAGATGGGAAGAAATCAGCGAAGGAACTCCAGAAATATGAATAATCAAACAGAAACCACACCCCCAAAGAGGAGCACCAGCCCCTTAGAAAAAGATACCAACCAAAATCAGGTAACCAAAATGATAGAAGAGGCAATTCAAATGTGAATCATAAGAAAATTCAATGACCTGCAAGAACAACAGGATAACCAACACAAAGAAAACACAAAAAGACTCCAGGACCTGGAACAAAAAGTTACTAAAGAAATTGATACAATGAAGAAAAGTTTAACCAAACTCCTGGAAATGAAGAATTAATTCAGGGAACTACAAAACACAGTTGAAAGCCTCAAGAACAGGGTAGATCAAACAGAAGAAAGAATCTCAGAGATTGAAGATAACACCTTCTAATTAAATAAATCAGTCACAGAGATAGAGTAGAGAAACAAGAGAAAAGAGCAAAGCTTACAAGAGATTTGGGATGATGTGAAGAAACCTAATGTGAGGGTCATAGGGTCACCAGAAGGGTAAGAAGAAAACACTCAAGGGTTGGACAAGCTATTTGAAGATATAATAGAGGAAAATTTCCCAGGCCTTGCTAAAATCTCATATACAAGTTCAAGAAGATCAAAGGACCCCTGGGAGATTCAATGCAAACAGGAAGATGTCATGACATGCAGTCATCAGACTGACAAAAATATCAACTAAAGACGCCCTTCTAAGAGCTGTAAGATGAAAGAAGCAAGTAATATACAAAGGAAAGCCAATCCGAATAACACCAGACTTCTCTACTGAGACATTACAAGCAAGGAGAGACTGGGGCCCAATTCTCACTCTTCTGAAATAGAACAATGCCCAGCCTAGAATCTTATTCCCTGCAAAACTAAGTTTTTTATATGAAGGAGAAATGAAGACATTCTCAGATAAGCAAAGACTGAGGGAATTCAGCAACACAAGACCAGCCCTTCAAGAAGTACTCAAAACAGTGTTACACACGGAACAGCACAATAAACACTCATGGATGTAAATCTATTCAAAGCTAAAGATCAAAGCCCAGATACCACAATGGCTCAAGAAAGAAAACAAAGCCACAAAGTTCAACCCAACATAATGAACAGAAATCTGCCCCACCTATCAGTTATCTCAATAAATGTGAATGGCTTGAACTCCCCACTCAAGAGACATAGGCTGGCTGAATGGATACAAAAACACAAGCCAAGTATCTGCTGCCTTCAGGAAACACATCTAACCTGCAGGGATGCAGTTAGACTAAAGGTAAAGGGATGGAGAACAATATTTCAAGCAAATGGAAGCCAAAAGAAAGCTGGTGTGGTGGTGCTGATTACAGATAACATAGTTTTTAAATTAACAAAAATAATAAAAGACAAAGAAGGTCAGTATATAATGGTGAAGGGTACAGTTCAACAAGAAGACATAACATTTCTAAGTATATATGCACCCAACCTTGGTGCACCCAGATTCATAAATCAAACTCTAATTAATCTAAAGAAATGGATAAACAACAACACCATAATAGCCAGAGACTTTAACACCCCACTGACAGCATAGGACAGATCCTCCAAACAAAAAATCAACAAAGAAATAATGCACTTAAGTGGAACTCTAGAACAAATGGGCCTGACTGACATTTACAGGACATTCTACTCCAAAGCCACTGAATATCCATTGTTCTCATCAGCTCATGCATAATTCTCTAAGACTGATCATATTCTACGACACAAAGTATGTCTCAAACAATTTTAAAAAAAATAGAAATTATACCATGTATCTTTTCAGATAACAATGGAATAAAAGTAGAAATCAACCCTAATAGGAACTCTCATTTCTACACAAAGTCATGGTAACTAAACAATCTTCTGCTAAATGATCACTTGATAAATGAGGAAATCAAGATGGAAACCAAAAGATTCTTTGAATGAAATGACAAAGGAGACACAAGTTATGAAAACCTGTGAGACACAGCTAAAGCAGTCCTGAGAGGAAAGTTTATTTCCATAAATACCTATATCCAAAAGTCTAAAAGATCACAATAAACAACCTAGTGAATCATCTCAAATAGCTAGAAAAAGAACAGACAAACTCCAAACCCAGCAGAAGAAGTGAAACCATTAAGATCAAATCAGAGCTAAACGAAATTAACAACAGTGAAGCCATACAGAAGATTAACAAAATAAAAAGTTGGTTCTTTGAAAAAATAAACAAAATTGGCACACCTTTGGCTAGACTTATGAAAAGCAGAAAAGAAAAATCTCTAATTAGCTCCATCAGGAACAATAAAGGAGAAGTTACAACTGATGTCCTGGAGATACAAGATATAATTCATGAATACTACCAAAACCTCTATGCACACAAACTGGAAAATGTGGAGGAAATGGACAATTTCTTAGAAACACACAGCCTCCCTAGGCTCAACCAGGAAGAAATAGAATTCCTGAACAGACCAATATCAAGTACTGAAATTGAAACAGCAATAAAAAACCTTCCTAAAAAGAAAAGTCCTGGACCAGATGGTTTCACACCCGAATTTTACCATGCCTACAAATAAGAACTGGTGCCTATCCTGAGGAAATTATTCCACAACATCCAAAAAGATGGAATCCTCCCTAACAAATTTTATGAAGCAAACATAACCCTGATACCAAAACCAAGAAAGGATGCAACAAAAAAGAAAACTACAGACCAATATCCCTTATGAATATATATTCAAAAATTATCAACAAAATCCTAGCCAATCAAATCCAGGTGTTTATCAAGAAAATGATCCATCACAACCAAGTGGGCTTCATCCTAGAGATGCAGGGATGCTTCAACATACGTAAATCTATAAACGTAATTCACCATATAAACAGAAGCAAAAATAAAGACCATATGATCCTCTCAATAAATGCAGAAAAAGCATTTGACAAAATTCAAAACCCTTTTATGATAAGAACGCTCAACAAAATAGGCATAGACTGGGCTTACCTAAAAATGATACAAGCCATATATGGCAAACCCACAGCCAATATCATATTGAATGGGGAAAAATTGAAAGTATTCCCACTTAGAACTGGAACAAGACAAGGTTGCCCACTATCTCCACTTCTGTTCAAAATAGTGCTGCAAGTCCTTGCTATAAAAATCAGACAGGAGAGCGGAATTAAGGGCATCCAAATGGAAGCAAAAGAGATCAAACTCTCACGCTTTGCTGAGGAGATGATATTATACCTAGAAAACCCCAAGGATTCAACCAAAAGACTCCTTGAATTGATAAATGAATTTGGTAAAATCTCAGGATACAAAACCAATACACAGAAATCAGAGGCATTCATATATGCCAATAATAGTACAAGTGAGAACTAAATCAAAGACTCAGTTCCCTTCAAAATAGCAACAAAGAAAATAAAGTAACTTGGAATATATTTAACTAAAGGAGATAAAAGACTTCTATAGGGAGAACTATGAAACACTGAAGAAGGAAATAGCAGAGGACGTAAACAGATGGAAGAATATACCATGCTCATGGGTATGCAGAATCAACATTGTTAAAATGTCTATACTACCCAAAGTGACCTACAGAGTCAACGCAATCTCTATCAAAATACCTTCATCATTTTTCACAGATATAGAAAAAATAATTTTACGCTTTGTACGGAACTAGAGAAGACCCCGTAGAGCAAAATCAATCCTTGGCAATAAAAACAAAATAGGAAGTATCTATTTACCAGACTTCAAACTATACTACAAGGCTATAGTCAATAAAGCAACTTGGAACTGGCACAAGAACAGGGACGCTGACCAGTGGAACAGAACCGAGAACCCAGATATAAAATCATCCTTATATAGTCATCTAATCTTCGACAAAGCAGACAAGAACATACCCTGAGGTAAAGAGTCCTTATTCAATAAATGGTGCTGGGAAAACTAAATAGCCACATGTAGAAGACTGAAACAAGACCCACACTTTTCACCTCTCACAAAAATCAACTCATGCTGGGTAACAGACTTGAACCTTAGATGTGAAACTATTAGAATTCTAGAGGAAAATGTTGGAAATACTCTTCTAGACATTGGCCTAGGCAAAGAATTTACAAAGAAGACCCCAAAGGAAAGCACAACAGCAACAAAAATGAACAAATGGGACCTGATCGAGTTAAAAAGCTTCTGCACAGCCAAAGAAACTGTCAAGAGAGCAAACAGACAACCCACAGAATGAGAGAAGATTTTCTTAAGCTACGTATCTGATAAAGGGCTGATAAGTAGAATCTATTTAGAACTCAGGAAAATCAGCAAGAAAAAATCAAACAACCCCATCACAAAATGGGCAAAGGACATGAACAGAAAGTTCTCAAAAGAAGACAGAATAATGGCCAACAAACATACAAAAATGTTCAACATCTCTAATCATCAGGGAAATGCAAATCAAAATCACAATGAGATATCACTTAACTCCAGTGAGAATGGCCTTTATCAAAAAGTCCCCAAACAACAAATGCTGGCATGGATGCAGAGAGAGAGGAACGCTCCTACACTGCTGGTGGGACTGCAAACTAGTTCAACCTCTGTGGAAAGCAATATGGAGATACTTCAAAGTGATACGAGTAGATCTGCCATCTGATCCAGCAATTCCACTACTAGGCATCTACCCAACAGATCAAAAGTCACTTTATGAAAAAGACAGCTGCACTCCAATGTTTATAGCAGCACAATTCACAATTGCAAAGTTGTGGAAACAACCCAAGTGCCCATCAATTCATGAGTGGATTATTAAAATGTGGTATATGTATATCATGGAGTACTACTCAGCTTTAAGAAACAATGGTGATATAGCACCTCTTATATTTTCCTGGATAGATCTGGAACCCATTCTACTAAGTGAAGTATCCCAAGAATGGAAAAACCAGCACCACATGTACTCACCAGCAAATTGGTATTAACGGATCAACACCTAAGTGGACATATAGGAGTAACACTTATCAGGTGTTGGGAGGGTAGTGGGGGGAGTTGGGGATGGGTATATACAACTGCAACGAGTAAGATGTGCAACATTTGAGGGATGGACATGCGTTAAGCTCTTACTCGAGGGAGGTGGGGGATGCATGTGCAATATATGTAACCTTAACACTTGTACTCCCATAATATGCTAAAATAAAAAATAAGAATAAAAGACAACTTAGAGGGGAAAAAAAGCAAAAAAGGAAGCAAAAGAAAAAAAATACATTCTTTGGTCAAGTTAGTAAAAGAGAAAAAAACAAAAAAGAAAAAAGGTAAAAATTCATCTGCACTCCAATGTTTATAGCAGAACAATTCACAATTAAACATGAACCAGTACCGTTGTTTTACTCTACCTGATAGAGGAAAGAACATTTAGGATTCTTTGCCTACTCATCTTTATCTGTATTCTCCATGAAATTCACTGAATCCAATATAGATGGCCTCCACCTTTAGTATTCTTCCTAAAGTTGCCAATATCTCAACATTGTATTGACTATCTCCTAGTTAAATATATACAAGTCTAGAAACTAGGGGGAAAATGTCAAGGAAAATGGTATCATGTTCATAAACCTTTCGTAGACTTTTATCAGATGGTCCATGATAAATGAAGGACTAACTCATATTGCCATATTACTAATCTTTCAAAGGAATGTACAATTTCTATTTTTTCCTTCGAATCAGAGCACATGACAAGATTATCTCACATATAGGAGGCATATAATGACTGGTTTTTGAAAGAAGAGAGAAAAAGGAAAGAAAGTAGCAAGGGAGAAAGAGAGGAAGGGAGGTATACATATAAGTTAACAAACATGTTCAACAACTTGCTTGGAACTTACCTGGTAGGACTTAGGCATGCCCCTTATAATTTGTCACTCTGAAAATGTTACTGATATTACAAAAAAGGCTTCAGTTGAATACAATTGAAAATAATGAGGCTGTAGAGACTAAGAAGTAATGTGTGATATAAAGTAGTTATGGACACAGATTTTTCTTTCTAAAACAAAGACAAAATCTTTTCCTCAGTGAAAGAAAGCAGCACAAATTTATTTATTTAAATATTAATAGGATATAATTGACATGCAAACATATCTGCATTTAAGTAGACTTTTATATTTCTGCAAATAGGTACAGCAGAAAAAAATTAGCTTATAAAATACAACTTGTTCATATCAGTATCTCTGAATGTAGCCTGTAGGGAAACGGAAAAAAAGAGAGTGAGAGTTAGGAGATTTCTGCAACTTTAGAAAAAATTATAGGGATATTAAATGCTAAAGAACCCAAGAGGGCTGACTTAAACTCTGCTGTGTCCCTCATGGCTTAAGCTTGTGACTAGAGAATTTCTCATTTCATGATAGTAACTCCTCCTCATCCACACGTTAATTAAGGACCATTATAATTGGTGGCTAGTAGCTTTCTTCTCCAATTTAAGCACAAAAAATTCATCCTGTTTTCCAGAATGCTACAGACCTTCCTATGAGTTTTGTTGGAGGGGAAGCACACAAACATGGACTCCAGTAGACTTACAGAAGAAGAATGTCTTCATTACAGAGACAAAAGAAAACTGTGAAAAGTTATCCCAAAGATATCTGCAATGTCATATTAGCAGACATACCAGCACCAAATGGATTTGAGCTTATGACAACAACTGGGTGCTGTTATGCGGAGTGCAGATAGAAAGTAGAAGCATTGCAGAATACAAAAATCAAGGGAATGAGACTGGTATCCAAGAAGGACAAAAACTGATGATTGAAAGTGAAATGAGGAATGGGCAATATTCTTCGGGTACCTGGTAAGAGCACAACAAACTCCCAGCATTAATGGGGGAGTAAGTCTCACAGTTCCCAAATTCGTTCACATAATTTGTCATTACCAGCTTCTCCAATAACAATCACTCCATCATCTAACTGGGAACTGACATACTCCCCAACTTCCACCCCATTATCTGTGCATGTCAGCTCCTGCTCACCTGTCAGCTCTTTGCTCTTGAGTCAGTCAGACACTGTGATTGACTGAAAGGATTCCTACTATAATTGTGATTATCCTCGGAAGAGAAAATTTTGCCCCTGTTTGAAAGAGTAAATCAGTCAGTTTTCTGTATATGGAGGTATCATAGAATTAAACATTGAGGAGAAAACCCGTAAGAATTGCAGTATTTAGTTGCTGACTAATGTACCCTAAATGCATGTCATCTGATTTAGCCTTCGTGTCATAAAATGTCCCCTGCAGATTTGATTGTTTCATTTGAGCTTTGGGAGCATTAAGAACAGCTGCTTTTTGAATTTCTATCACATTGGTGACCCACATCTAATCTGGCTAAGTGACCCATTCTCCCATTCTCCCATATCTGTATTTTATCAAGAATGACTCCTCTTGCCTCATACTTTGCTGCTGCCCATTCTCTTGCCTCCTAATATGGCTAGCTGATTCATATGCTTGCAATTTAATAAAACACATTTATTGAAAAGTCTACAAAAGAATAAACTAATGTCATTTTCATCGAATCCCAATAATTTCTCTAAAATGTAGATGGATAATTTCTTGCTTAAATATGTAATTATTAGAAACTGATGATTTTGATCAAAGAACTTTCATATAAGGGATAAGAGCCCACATTTGAGATCATTCATTTAGCTGTGAAATTAAATGATTACATTTTCTTGAGTTATTCTAAAATCCTTTTCTGAATTATTTTTGGGATCTTCAGGTTTGCCCTCTGTCTTCCCTGTCTTGTTCCTTTTAAGGAATCCATCCTTTCAGACCTTTATTGTCCATCCATTTCTTGTTTCGGAGCTCACAAAATTACAAAAGACTTGAATATTTCATTAAGAAATAATAACCCTATATTGATTGACCTAATCTCATGCTAAAGATAGCTCTGAACAATGTGAAACCAGGAAACCCACATCTAATCTGGCTAAGTGACCCATTCTCCCATTCTCCCATATCTGTATTTTATCAAGAATGACTCCTCTTGCCTCATACTTTGCTGCTGCCCATTCTCTTGCCTCCTAACAGTTCCTCCTTTCTAGGTATTCTATAAAGTGTATTAGAGAATTTTGAAGCATACCACTAATTTCAAGAATGTCAGAAGTCAGAAATATGCAGAAAGGAAAATACAATTTTCTTTACATTTCAATAAATTTTAAAAGTGACAAGGAGCTTTTGGCCAGACTCATTAAAAATACATAGATTTGGATTATATTTCCAAAGAATCTCCTCCACATTCTTCTGACTACATATATAAATATGTTCTTGGGTGTCAAGTATTTCTATCCCTATTCTCTTTCATAGCGAGTCGTTTACACTAATTTACTGGTAAGAGTCTGAAAATTTACTGATCCCAGCTGTTTCTGACATAAAGAAAATTGGGAATAATTGAGTACTAGAAGAGTAGCCAAAAAGGGGATATAGAAAGATTCACAAACTCTGATTTAAATGTAATTTCTTAGCAAAATAAACATCAAATATTATTTTGTTTTTTTTTTTTTCCCCACAGGTCTAGAAAGAGAATACCATATAGGGCAGTAGTTTATTTCTTTACTAGATGATTTTGTTGGTTCTAGTGAAGTCAGCCTGCCGTGCACAGAACACCTTATTGTGGCAAAGTACTTCTGGATGCCCTCCCTGAAAACACCGATGTGTATCCATGGATCTGTCTTTTCCCTTCAGTAATACAAGTAAGATCTTAGAGTTCTATCAAAACTAAAACGACTTAATATTTAATGACATTGGGTAAAAGCAGAAAATAGAAGAGGATCAATAGCATTGACTGAGAAATTGTTGTTCTTTGCATCAGGAGGCCCAAGGACACTATGTCAGTTTCCAACATAACAATCTACATGCCTTCCGTTTTGACACTGATAGGGATCCCAGGCCTAGAATCTGTCCAGTGCTGGATTGGGATTCCATTCTGTGCCATGTATCTCGTTGCCATGTTTGGAAACTCCTTGCTTCTGATCATTATCAAATCAGAGCACAGTCTCCATGAGCCCATGTATGTTTTCTTAGGCATGCTAGGAGCCACGGATATTGCACTTGCTAGCAGCATTATGCCTAAGATGCTTGGAATCTTCTGGTTTCATGTGCCTGAAATCTACTTTGATTCCTGTTTGCTTCAGATGTGGTTCATCCACACATTTCAGGGTATAGAGTCAGGCATCCTGCTGGCCATGGCCCTGGACCGTTACGTGGCCATCTGTTACCCGCTGAGACACGCCACCATCTTCACCCACCAACTTGTCACCCAAATAGGGGTTATGGTTGCACTCAGAGCTGCTGTTCTTGTAGCCCCATGCCTGATACTGATAAAGTGCCGGTTTCAGTTTTATCACACGACAGTCATCTCCCACTCCTACTGTGAGCATATGGCCATTGTGAAACTAGCTGCAGAAAATGTCCGAGTCAACAAAATCTATGGTTTGTTCGTGGCCTTCACTGTCGCAGGCTTTGACCTCACATTCATCACATTCTCCTACGTCCAGATATTTATCACTGTTTTTCGTTTGCCCCAGAAGGAGGCTAGGCTTAAGGCATTTAATACCTGCATCGCTCACATCTGTGTCTTACTTCAGTTTTACCTCCTGGCCTTCTTCTCCTTCTTTACACACAGGTTTGGTTCCGGTATCCCCCCTTATATCCACATTCTCTTCTCTAGCATGTACTTACTGGGCCCTCCATTTCTCAATCCACTGGTCTATGGTGCCAAGACTAAGCAGATTCGCATTCATGTGGTAAAAGTTCTCTGTTCATAACATCCACCTCAATTAACACCTTTACGCTTTCCTCTTTTGCAATCGTTCAAAATATGTAAAACAAGAACACATTATTCAAGGTTCTTGAATTTTCCATTTAATTGGTTGGTGAAATTTGCCAGTTTGACACTTGGTTCAGATCATCATAGCTCATGAGAGCTATCAATCAATGGGGATGTATATCCTACCTGAGTAATGATAATGAGAAATGTAAAAAGGAACAAAATAGTGAACATATGTATATATGTAGGGAGAGTGAATGCAGTTTGTTTTTTCTATTTTATGTTTTGGTCCCTGGTTGAGTTCTTTCTCTAAGAATCCTTCTCTAGGAGTATTTTATAAACCAGATGTTGCATTCTATATAATCAGTATTTGTTCTTCTTCCTGTGACATTTATTTATTAATTTGTCAAGTTTTATGACAATGTACAATATTATCAACAGCTAATATTATGCTAGAGATATAGTAAATTTGACATACAGTCCTATGAGGTTGTAGCTGTATATTTCTGGGATCTAAAGAATGAAAGGGAGAGAGAGAGGAGAAGAGAAGGGAATGGGATGGTGGGGGACCATAGGCATGTATTCATGAAATGTGGGCTTAAGAGAAAGAGTGAATCACTGAAATCTGATTGGAAGCAGGAGAGTTTTATTTGATTATTATTTGTTGTTTTGTTTTGTTTTTCAATTATGCAGTCTGATTCTTGAGGAAGGATGAATGAGTGACCAGGGAAGTAGGAACACACAATGGCGGGTAGCTGATGGAGGACATTTAAACTGGAGAATATGGTTTAAAGTAACTATGCAGTTTTTTTAATATGGTTTGAATGTGAGGTACAATTTGGCGAGACAAGGAAGACATGAATATTAAAATGATCATTAATGTTGAGGAAAGTTGGTGGACTTTAGTCTTTAAGCACTAATATGCACCTGGAAGTATTTTCT
>VSMD01077647.1:0-21617 GCA_008750895.1 Mirza zaza | reverse complement strand
ATCTCAAATTCCTGGTCCTAAGCAATCTTCTAACCTCAGCTTCCCAAAGCACTGAGATTGGAGGTGTGAGCTACCTACCACACCTAGCCCTAATTTATTTATTACTGATACAGTGAATCAAACTCTGATTTTTTATATATATATATAAGAAAATCACAATGTATAGCAAGACAGTACTATTTTTGAATAAGGAAACAATTAAAGGACCCAAAGCAGGGTCCTCCGATCTCTCTCCGCTCTGTGGTGTGAGCACAGAGCAGAGAGAGATCAGAGGACGCTGCTGTGGGAGTCTGAGTGACACAGCCACAAGTCAAGAACTGTGGCCGCCACCGGGGTCTGGAAGGGCCAAGGAAGGATGACCCCCGAGAGCCTCCCTCAGGCTCCGATTTCTGATTTTGGACTTCGGCCTGCAGAACCACGGCGGGATAAATTTCCAAGTCAACCGCGTTTGTGGCAACTTGCTACGGCAGCCATGGAACACTTCTGCGTGCTCTGTGTGTGTGAGTTAAAATCCATCCCTGTCCTCCCACTGTTAAAATAATGACACAGCCCCTCAACACAGCCTACGGAATGGAGACGCGGGATTCATCATCACGCACCTGCACAGTTTGAGAGTAAAAGAGAGTGTTGGCCACGCCCAGCCCTCGCCCCCGTGGCCACAGTCTGCCCCCTGCCTTCATGCAGCACCGTGGTGGTCTCCGAGGTGCTCTCACCCCAGTATCTCTTCCCACCTTCTTGTTGCACAGCCCGCCCCAGCCACCCAGCTCACACCAGCCCACCTGCAGATGAGGGGGGGCCTTCCCCACTGCTCTCCGTCAAATGCCGACGTACCTGCATTCCCAGGTGCTTGCTCTGTCCTGGGAGCACAGGCCACGGTGCTGAGTTTAGGTCCCTTTGTGCAACTGACATGTTTCTCTATCTCCCCATGAGCTACAAGTCCCACCAGGGCAGCACCCACACATCGGTTAGAGGGTTCCTCTCTCACTGCCGTCCGTACTCCCAGCGCCAGCCTGGCGTGGGGCACTTCTCCGTGGGCAGGAGGAAGTGGCGGCTATCAAGCAGCGAATGGGAGGGAATGAGAGAGCCAAGGACGCAGAGGAAGAGGGGACGGATGACTATGGGATGGTCCACGCTCGGGCTTTCAGCTCAAAGCGATGGAGCTCTGGTTTGTGGCTCTCTGACTTCTAGAGGAATGACTGGCACTAAGCATCTCTGGTCTAAGGACCCTTTAGTACCTGTGCCCTCACAGCACCTGAAAATAGCCCCTGCAGAGTTCTGTGTCCACTGAAAGCACGTGGCCTTTGATATTTGTTGAACGAATAAATGGATGGATAGATGGATGGATGGAATTGATGGATGGATGGATGGATGGAATTGATGGATGGATGGAATTGATGGATGGATGGATGGAATTGATGGATAGATGGATGGAATTGATGGAATGATGGATGGATGGAATTGATGGATGGATGGATGGATGGAATGATGGATGATGGATGGAATTGATGGATGGATGGATGGATGGATGGAATTGATGGATGGATGGATGGATGGAATGATGGATGAATGGAATTGATGGAATGATGAATGGATGGGTGGATGGATAGATGGATGGATGGATGGAATTGATGGATGGATGGATAGATGGATGGATGGATGGATGGAATTGATGGATGAATGGATGGATGGATGGAATGATGGATGAATGGAATTGATGGAATGATGGATGGATGGATGGATAAATAATGACTGGATAAATAAATGGATGATGGGTAAATAGATAGATTAATTAGAATACAGGAGAGTATAAGATTCTACAATAAAATATTTTCAGAGTTTTTGTATTGTTTTTTTCATTTCTTTCTTGGTGTTTAGAATGACACTAAATTAAATAGGTCCTCAGGCTTTGAATTCTACCTTTCTATGCATATGCCTTAATATAATCCTATTTGTATTTAACTCTTTAATTCAGAAAAACAAACCTTAATGGGCTTCCATCCTTCAGCCTGTTAGTTTAGGCAGAGTTTGAAGGTAAAGGATAAAACCAGCCTCCCTCTCCCCTCTACCCCTCTCACAGATACACATGCACCCCCCCACCCCTAACTCGCTCCCTTCCTGATATTTTTTCCTCCTCTAGGAAGCCCCTGACCCCTGGAGAAGGAATCGCTGCATAGGGAAGCTTGTTTCCCTGCAGGCCTGCTGGAGAACAACATTCCCTAGATGAGAGGTGGTGCTCTGCCGCCAAGAAGCCCTGAACATGGAAGCTCTTCGGGAAGGTGGCTGCCCGGCGGGAGGCGGGCAGAGGGTGCAGTCAGCTCAGCCCTGGGTGCAGGGACCACATCACTGCCACAGCCGCCTGGACCAGCACAGCAGGTCTCTGAGCGTCCGCTTCCCACCAGCATTCGTGGGAGAACATAACTGGAGAGGTACACGCAGGTGACAGTGGTGACAGGTGACCTACATGTGGCGACCTTTGTGACTTCAAATTTAACAATCGCTTGGCTCTCTGCCCAGCTCCAATCTCCTCCCCGATAATTTTTCTTCTCCACCTACCCTCCATACACCCGCCCCTCTCGGGAAGTTAGGAGCACTGTGTTAAAACTCACCTGCAGGCTGGCACCACTGTGACTTAGGACAGGCTTCCAACAAAGGTTAGATCTTAACCATAAGACACCAGCTCTCTTCACACTTTGATATAAGGCCATTCTCCAGAAGAGCCTGGGACCCTAGGACAAGGTTGCTGGTAAAACTTTTTGTTTCATCCATAGCTCCGAGGTCCCAAGGGCATAGAAGGATAAGTAATGAAGCTTTACTTTTGTTTTTTAAAAGATCTGTCAGAGGGTGGGTTTGCTCTATGACTAGTCATTCTCTGCTCATGAAATGTAAACACAGGTAGGGCACAAGGACATTAGCCTCGTATTAAAATGTGCACTTTGTTTCATTCAAGGATTCCTATTGGGAAGGACAATTTGCTGAAACAGATAATTTAATATTTGATAATAATTATTTTTCAACCAGCCCTAAACAAACTGGGCACCTTGGGATGTGTGTTGACTACCAATTAAAATCCCTTAAAATGTCATCCATGCTTGATTTCAAGCTGGTTTAGAACTTTCAGGTGGTCGGAGAATCTTAGATAGGAGGTAACAGGAACATGCTGGGAAAAGAACTTGAGCTGTCCCTGAGTTTACAAATTATATCTGCACCATGAAGTTCCATTCCATACAATTTGATGGCATTAGGAGTGTTAATTTTTTCCTTGTTCTTTGTCATACTGTGAATAATGACCAAATCACCTGCCATGTGTTCAGTGCCCAGCTAATTGCCATATAAAGTCTCCACACATCACGAATTCACTTCTGAACTCTCTGGCTGAGTTCTCCAAACTCAACACACAAACTAAGTCACCTGCTGTGCTTACAAGTGTCATTTCACAAGCCGCTTTTTGGACACCTAGAAAACAGGCTGCCGCAGCGGAGAGTACCTCATTTAAGGACATTTTCAGCATTTCCACTTGAAAAACTTCAAAAATTATCAGGGGAAATACAGTTCTCTTCAACACTGCTCAGTCTCATAAAGAAATCAGTGGCAGAACTAGGTAACATAACTGAGAAAACACAACAGGTCATTTTTACAAAGCTGTGCTCTACCTTTCTTAATAAAACCTTGTTATTGCAGCATAAAAACAGAGAAGTCTATGCCTAGTTATGATGAAACCAAGTGACAACCAATAATAATAATAATAATAATAATAAAAGGCCTGGTAGCAATATTCAAGTCAGCTGAGCTGTTGTTGCCGCAAATTTAGGGTTTATTTTTTTTTCTTTTGTAACCTCATGTCTGCCTGAGTCGGATTCATCAAATTCACCAACCTCTTCTTTGGTTTCCTGTCTCATCGTAAATCCCGGAAGCTCTGGTCCTAGAGATTGTTCCAACTCAACGTCAGGAGACCAAGCCCCTTTCTCAACTGCACTTGAGAGACAGCAGGGTAGGGTGGGCATAAAACCCTCTCCCTGGGTCGTGCCGGCACGAAAACCCAACAAGTGAGCTGTCTCAACCTGTCACCAGAGGCAAGGCAAGGCAACCCCCGGTGATGCTGGGAGAACTCAGAGAAAGAGGGTTCGTGTAATTAAAAGATCCTGTGCATGATAATCGGCTTTTTGAAGTTTCCAAGAGAGACCTCATGTCCAAAGCCCCGCAGGGAAATACGGGCATAGGGTGTCTCCGGCACACCCTGGGGACGGCTGAGAAGCTCCACTCTCCTCCCAGTAGATTTCTCCACAGGAGCTTGGCGGCAGCACGACCACACACAAATAAACAGCCCCCAAGGAGAAGGAACTGGGGGTCCTCTGGCACCATCTCCTGCGCAAATCAAACAATTTCTCTTCAAGGAATGACCGGCTGGGGGGGGAGGGCTGGGGGGGTCTTCCCACCTTGCTCTTCCTGTGACAGGCAGGGACGTTGACAGACGGGACAGGAGGAGGTTTGGGGAGCTCCTGCCTTCGCTGGCAGCTGCAGGCCAGGCCCTGCCGGGATGCCGGGGGTCACAAGTGACAGCTCAGACTCCTCCTGCTCCCCCTGCGGCGGGCACCAGCGACGTTGGGCGAAAGCCCGGGACCCTGCCGCTCCAGAGCACTGCCTGTTCCGCGGCCTGGGAGGCTCCGACTCGCACCCCGCTACCCCAGGACCGCTCGGAAATCGTCACTATGATTTCCGAACAGCTCTGTGCCAGCAGGGAAAAGTCATTTCCAGATTCCGGGAGGGAATCGTCCTGGTCATCTCGACCAGCTTGCCCTGACAGCCGGCTCAGGCACCACCCCCAGGCCGGCTCTCCCCCAGGGGGTCTCCCACGCCCCCTCCCTTGATGACAAAGGCCCTCGGGAAACAGTGACGTTCCCCCTTGTCCCTTTGCAACCTCACCTGGGACCCCCCCCCACACACACACACACACACCCAAGTCCTGCAGCCGAGGGCCCAGCAAGGACCGTGGCTGCCCCCCCGCGGGCGCGCGCGCGGCCTCACACACAAACACACACAAACGCGCGCGCGCGCACACACACTCACACTCCCAGCGAAGTTGGTCCCAGGCCCGGGCGGCGGCGGCCTCCTCACCTTTGGAAAACAGGACGGCCAGGCTGATGAGCACAGGAGACCAATGGAGCCACAGCGTCCCCATCTCAGACGCGCGCGTCCCGGGCCGGAGCGCAGGGCCTCTGCTCCCGGCGCGGTCCAGGCGAAGACGAGAGGGGCCCGGCGCCCGCCCGCAGGGCCGGGGCGCGGCTGGCTGGCGAGGGCGCGGCCGGCTAGGGGCCCGCGCAGCCCCGGCGCCCCGCGCCCTCCTCCCGCCGGGCCATGGCCGGGTCGGGAGGCGACGACCGCGCGGGCTCCTGAGGTGCTCTCCGGAGTGACGGGCGCGCGGGCAGACCCCACAGCCCCCTCGCCCCCAACAGGGTCCTTAAATTTTTTTTTTAATCCACGAGGGGTATTTCCTCTCCTGTTCACCGAAGCGAAGCGAAGCGTGGCCCCAGGGGCCAGGACGCGGCGCCTCCGGGCGCGGGGCTGAGTGAGGCTGACGCCGGGCTGAGGCGGGCGGCGGGCGGCCGGGCCGGCTAGCTGAGGCGGGCGGCGTGGCGGCGGCGGGGCTGCGGCGCCCGGGGCGCGGGCAGAGGCTGTGAGGAGGCCCCCGGGCCGGTGGCCGGGCGCGCGGGGCGGCCCGGGGCTCCCCGGCTCGCAGCCCCCATGCCGGGCCGGCCGCTGCGCCCCGGGGCTCGCTCGCGCCGGCGCCCAAAGTTTGGCGAGTGCGGCTGCTCCCCGGCCGCCGCCTCGGCCCGCCGGCCCGGCCCGGCCCGGCTCGGGCTCGCGGGGCTCTACGCGCGCAGAGCGCACGGCCGGCTCCGGAGACGCGGGGCTCCCCCCTGCGCCCGGGGGAGGCGGGCCAGATGTGCGCGGGGGAGGACCCGGCGGCTCGGGGACGCGGCCGTCCGCCGCTGCTGCCGCCTGCCAGCCGGCGCGGTGGCCCCGCTCGGCGGCGAGGACCGCATCCGGAGCGCAGGCGCCCGCCACGCTGCCCGGAGCGGGCTTGGGCTTTCGCCTTAAAAATTTGTCTGTTTTCAAAAAGCCCCACCCTTTCGGAGTGACAGCTGCGAGCCCCAATCCGCAAAGTAAATCCCACCTCCCCCTGGTCCGCCCGCTCCCAGCCGCCCCGCCGCCCCTCCCCGCGCGTGCGGGCGGGAGGGGCCCGCCGGGACAGGCGAGAACCTGGCCTGCGCGCGGAGGAGCCGGGAGCAGGGAGCCGCCCACTCTCCCAACAGGTGTCAAGGCGGACACCCGCCTCCCTCTCCACTCAGAACCTCGGGCTGAGGCAGGTCCTCCGGCCTGGGGTGGGGAGGTCGAATGCGCTGGCCCAGGCTGGGAGCGCAGAGACCGCAGGAGAGGGGCATCGTCCAAATGACCTGAGCGCGCACAAGCCTCTCACTTGCCACCCTGCGGCCCCGCCCTGGAATGAACCCCACCCTGGAAGATTTTCACTATCTGGACTCCCCAGCAGCGGGCCCAGTGGAACAGAGACAGCATTGCCTTGGGAAGACAGAAGACAAGATGCTTCATGTCCACCTTCCTGAATCTCTCATCAAAACACTGTCCCCCACCCCCACCCCCAATCAAGATCACTCAGCACCAAACCTGTGATTTCTAGTCCAGGGACGGCTCTGCTCCCTGGGAGTCTCTGAATTAACCAGAGCGAGGGAAACCATGCTGAATTTTTAAGCGATGTTGTAAACCAACCACGGCCAAATCGAAGGAGGTGCATTGGCCTCCGCAGGTAAAATTGGGTTATTAGCATGTGGCTATACGGGAGCAAGAGATGCTTTGCTCCATGTGCCTGTGGTGGCAAACATGTACCAAAGCTGTAAGAGTTTTTAGCTTTCAACGTTTCAAGGAAGATCAGGAAGAAAAAAAACAAAAACCCCGCTGCTGTTAGACGTGGTCCTTCTGGGCTCACTGTCTTTGAGACGTGCAGGTCTTTTTATTCTATATTTACTTTGCTGAGTGTCCGTCTTTCTGATTTTCTTTTGTTTATTTCTTAAATTTTCTGCCTATTCTCTTTGTATCTCTCTCCTACATAATTCCTAAGAACCGCAGAGAACCTAAAGGATCGTGTATGTCACTGTGTCTGAAATTTGAGCCAGAGTACGCAGAACCCGGACTGCTCGTTCAAACCTGGGCCCGTCCCCAAAGCTGATTCAGCAGGTGTCTGTGGACCCAAGGTCTAAATTCCCAAAAAATTCCAGGTGACATTGATGCTGCCCGGTGGTGGAACACACACTGGGGCCGCTGGTGTACTCCCTCCTTCATGATGGGGAAACCGAGGTTTCCTCCCTTGAACACCCTCCCCTGGCCTCTGAGGGCCAGAGCCGGTCTGCACGAGAAGCCTCCTCAGTGTCCCTTCCTTAACTCCACACTTCCATTCTAATGTGCAACTGAGGCTCTATTTAAAAGACGTCTCAGATTTATTGGCTATAAATGAATAGTCCTTGTTCTTCATTACAAACAAGCATTTTATATTTTTCTAAACCAAAGTGAGTCTTTTCCCTGAATTGCAATCACCAGATACCTTTTGTGTGTGTGTGTGTCATTACAAAAGATTTTTCTATCTGCATCCTTCAGATAAAAGGTGATTGACAAATTCTAGCTGCTGCCTAAACTGTGAAAACTGTTGCTTCATTATGCACCGTTGGGTAGACGAAAGTTTTTTCTGCTCTTTGGTGTGGAAGATTTCTTGGGAAGCTCCAACTCCAGATACCTTACCGGTGGCTAGAATAAGATGTAAGAATGGCTTCTCACTCTCTCTCTCTCACCAGTACGCTGTTCTCAAGAACACATCTAGTCTTCTTTGGGTAATTATTGCGGCTAATTGTAGGGGAAGGAGTATCGTAGGACTGGGAGATGTCTGCTGAGGCCTTAGCTCCAGCCCGCGCCTCTGGGGTGACTTCCCATCAGAACCACCTGCCTTTCCTCTCTCAAAACTGATTGTAAGAAATCTGCCTTTCTCCCCGAGCATGAGTTTCATCTGCAGGGCCATAAATCAATTTGTAAGCCTAATTTTGTCGGTAATTAAATAGCACTAATTGTTCGTGCTGTGCGGATGAGGCTTTTACACCAAGCAGTTTCTGTTGTTGGTTTCCAATAAAACAAAAACGTTCCCTGTGGCAGTTTCAAGAGAAACCAACTTTGTTTGGGAGCTGATCCAGGGAGAAAGGAGCCGGAGTCCCTGCTGGAATTCACGTATGGAAAGGGCTTTTGCTATGGGAGCATTGGAGGATGCTCTTAGGCACCACAAAGATGGAACGTCCTGTAAAACCAAGTCCGTTCTCTTCCAGTCTTTCTGATCATCTTTAGAAAAAAGGCTCAGGCCTGAGCCACTCTGGAACCACCTTTTAACAATTGCAAAAGCCCGCGCTTTCAAAACACAGAAAGAACATCTTTCTGTGCAGAGTGGCAAAGTCCAGCTAGAAGTTATTAACGTTGGTTCGCTTTTCCTTTGATTATTGATATCTTTGCTTTCTCACTCTCCCTTTGGTGGTGTGTTCCTTTTTAAATCAAGTTACGCATGTTTTGGAAGAACGGAGACTTAGAAGTGGCTTGGTGATCAATACCGATGCAGGTGCACACGCCATCTTGTCTCCATGACGACACCGGTGAAGATGGCAAGAAATGAAGTTTGGGCAACGTCGTTGGGGTGAAATGAGAACCCTTTCGACACTCTCTTTCTTCCCAGTTCTCCAAAATATGCGAAGTGGGCGGGAAATAGAAAGGCCTGATCCAATCAATCGTCTCCACAGGCAGATGTCAAAAACCCAGACTACCTGAGGTCCCCGGGTAACCCCTGGCATCTCCAGGTAACCGCCAGGTGAACCCAGAGGAGCAGCCTCTTCTGCGGCGATCAGTAGGGCAGTGCTAGCGCTGCATCTGCCTTTCGGCACTGACTTATGGATCGATACAGACAGGTCAGCAGGTCTTCAGTGGTCTTCTCTGAGGTTCTACCCCATCCCTCCTGGAAGCCCCCGCCTCCTGCCCCCCTACCGCGTGTGCCAGGGAAGGGCTGTGCTGACGATTACACACCCAGAGTGGGGACAGCAGCCTCCGAGGAACGGCTCGAACCTGGACAGCTGTGACGTGCCAGCGACACGGTTTGACCAGCCCCCAGCCCGTTTCCACTCTCCTCTCTGATTTTCCATCTCGCTCTTCTGGCTTCAGAACACCTCTCTCCACGCCTCCTCTAGCAAGTGTCCGCTGTGCAGCTCCTGAACGCGCCCCGCGCCGGGCTGCCATTGCGTTCTGGGGCGGAGGCAAAGGCGGGCGGTGGGGTCGGCCGAGGCTGAAGTCCAGGCCAGACTTGGGATCCGTCCGACGGCCCGGCGTTGGCCGTGAGCCGCTGGGCCAGCTGAGTCTGGAGCGCCCGCCGCTGCAAAGACTGACGGCGGGCACTTTGCAGGCTGCTCGCAGGAGGTGGCCTCTCCTCGGGGGGTTGGGAGGACTTGGCTGTCGCCACACAGTAAGGAAGACGGGGGTGGGGGTGGGGGTCCATTGGACGGAGATCAGCCCCCCCCCCCCCCCCCCCCGGGAACAGATTCAGCCCCCGCTCCCCTCTCCAAGAGGACTTGGCTACAAACAAAACAGAAAACCGGCATTTATATGTGTCCCATAATGAGTCCATCATCGGACATGTGTCGAAAGGATCAATTTACTTCTCTGAGCTAAGCGTCCAGAGGGTTTGATTTCTTTTGTCCGGTAAAAATCGATGTTCCTAATGGACTTGAAGCGCTGGGTTATTAGACGACAGAGGACCCTGTGGGGGGTCACCCGTTGCATAGATCTTCAGATCAGATGCACATAGCCCGGTATTGTTATTGAAGAAAAGAGCTCCCCTAGCCCGTCCACAAAAAAAAAAAAAAAAAAAAAAAGAGAGAGAAAGTATTATGAAATGGATACACAAGCAGTTAATCCTGCCCTAGAGCAGTTCTTAGTGGCCAACAAGGGAAAGGCTTTCTCCGGCAATTTGTCGAGTTTGCCAACATCAAAGAGAATGTAAACATGCGAGATGTTGTTGCTTGTCGGTGTATACCAGCTTCAAAGCCGGAATCCGAGGATATTGTCGATGGCCCAATTTAGACGTTGTTAAAGGATGCTTTGGGGACTATGCCGATTGAAATAATGGCGTAGGGGTTACTTCTGGCTTAGAAGAACCCATTTTTTTTTCCCCTCTTAATAAAAGCCCATCTAAGCGCATCAAGCAAAATAGTGTGTAAGCTCCAATTTCTTCGTGAAAACGAACTTCCCCCCCACCCCCGGACAGGGCGAATGTCTCTGCGTGAGATTTCGGTGACGGAAGAGCAGAGATCTACGGCGTCCTCCCGTCTCCCCGCGGGTGTCCATCCACGGCAGGGCGCGGAGACCCCAGCTCTGCTAGAGAAAGACGTTTTCTAACAATTCTTAAACGCAAGCTTTCCGCCGTATCATAGAGCCTGTGTTTGCCTGGTGTTGACGTCGCCCGGGCACGGGCTTAATCCCATGTGACTAAATATGACCGCTTGTTTGTAAGCTGGTGGCGGACTCTCGGCACGGGAGACTCAGAAACAGAGACTCTCTGGGTCTACGAACCAGTGCAGAGGCAGGGAGGGGCGGTGGCGTTGCCTGTTTGGAGGGATGGGTTAAAAGATAACTTAGACGGTAAAATATGTGACACTGGACTGACGTCATTGTCATTATGTTAATGGGACTAAAAAGGCTGAGAGGGGCCACCAGCCGGGACAGCCCTGCGTCCCTGTCCCCGTGGGGCCCGGGACAAAGGCAGCCGGCGAGGTACCGCCCGGGCGCCGGGCCTCGCGGCATCGGTGGGCCTGCAGTGACCCCTAGTGCTCCGGAGGTGGCAGCTCAGGACACCTGCTTCCCCATCCGAGAACAGACGAGTTGCATTTCCCATTGTAACTGCGTGCACCTGTTGCCATGTTTTCACGAGTCCCGTTAGGTTTTTAACACCTGGAGATGTTTCTTTTGACCTCTTTTTTTTTTTTTTTTTTTGAGACAGAGTCTCGCTTTGTTGCCCAGGCCAGAGTGAGTGCCGTGGCGTCAGCCTCGCTCACAGCAACCTCAAACTCCTGGGCTCAAGCGATCCTCCTGCCTCAGCCTCCCGAGTAGCTGGGACTACAGGCATGCGCCACCATGCCCGGCTCATTTTTTCTATATATATTAGTTGGCCAATTAATTTATTTCTATTTATAGTAGAGACGGGGTCTCACTCTTGCTCAGGCTGGTTTCGAACTCCTGACCTTGAGCAATCCACCTGCCTCGGCCTCCCAGAGTGCTAGGATGACAGGCGTGAGCCACTGCGCCCAGCCTTGGCCTCGTTTTAACAACTGAAGAAAGTGGCCAAGCCCGTGCACCCTCATTCAGGAAATCCTGTGATTGGGCGTCCACAGGTAACAGCTTGCACTGAACTTGCTGCTAAAACTATAAATCAAAGCATCACGGAATTGACTTAAAGATGAACGCGGGAGCATTCGTATCGTGCACGCCTTCGCCTGAGTCAAACTTTCATTCTTAAACACCTGCCAAGTGACTGATTACTTTTAAATGGGTGTAGGGACCCGGCACTGGGGTCTTATAATGTTGGCTATTCAAATGAATCGTTTCCAAACAAGAGGTCACCAAGCGGTACCCTCCTCTTCCTCCCTGACCTCTGTCGCCCCACTGTCTTAATCTCCTCAAGCTGCTGTAACAAAATATGCCACGGACTTGGCAGCTTGAACGACAGACATTTATTTCTCACGGTTGTGGAGCCTGGGAACCCAAGATCAACGTGCCGGAAGATTTGGTGTCTGATGAGAACCCACTTCTCGGTCCACAAACGGCACCTTCTTGCCACAACCCCGCACGGCAGGGGAGAACAGGTGGCGCGCTGGGACCTCTTCCATGAGAGCGCTAATCGCATCACAAGGGCTCTGCACCTGCTCACCTCCCAAAGCCCCCACCTCCTGACACCATGACCCTGGGGGCTAGGGTTGCAACGCACGAATTTTTGGGGGGGATGCAAACATGTAGTCTCCTATTCCCCGGGATCAAGTGGGTCTCTGGAGTGAAGGCGAAAACACTGTTTCCTTTGTGGGAAGCTTGAAGTGTGGCCCGAGACAGAAAGATGCCAGCCAGGGAGCTCGCTGTGTCCTGCCCTGGAAGAACGTGATTTTGCAAGTGAGTTGGTGGCCGTAGGAGTTGAGAATCGTGCCAGCCTTGTGGCCAGCGGCAGTGACCAGTTACAGCAGAGAGTCTCAGAGTTGGAGCATCCCGGCCACCCCCTGATACAATCTCCTCGTGTTAGATTGGAGGGAAGAAAAAAAAAAAAAACAGAGAGGGAAGTCATGGACTTATTGTTGCCTTTTAAACACCGCCATGAGGGTAAGAATCCGAGGATAAATTGCTTCACACCGTCCAAATTGACCCTCCTGGTCCTAATTCCTAGTTTGGTCTGGAATCTTCTGCTCTGGAGTGCGTGTGGCTGTTTGTTCACAACATTTCCAGTGAACTAAAATCCAAGCTGTTTAGGGTTTCTTTTTTCTCCCCTCCCCCCCTCGTCTTTTCTTTTGCTTTTAATTTGGCTTTCCTGTACCGCAGCCGCTTTGGGAATAGCTCCTAGGAAATCCATTATGAGAAATCTATGCTTAAAACATACATATTTATCAAATATTTCAAAATGCCTTCCCAAATTAGCCATTAAGAAGTGACGGTTTGGCTAGACAGTCCATGCTGGGAAAACAGGAGTCAATCACACACGTGCCTTGCCTGAAGTGGATGCTTACTAATGAATGGCAGGTTCTCAAGTCGTCTGCCTGGCTGCTGTAGCTGGAGCCACTGTGCCACCCTGACGCTGCACAGGACGGCACAAGACTGAGGGTCAGTCTGCAGGTGGCACCTAAGCCAGGCCAGTCAGGGCCCTGACCCCAGGCCCGTCACGGCCCTGACCCCAGGCCCTTGGATCTGTAGGGAGAGGAGAAGGCCATCTCTCTTTGGACATCTGGAATACACGATGCAACACTTAGAAGCTGCCAGCCGCATTCCCCACTGCGTGATGGGGAATTGGAGGAGGCCGCACACGAGAGAAGCAGATCCAAGAGACAGAGAGTGTCCGCCTGCCATCATCGCCCCGACAACGGTCACTTCTCGAGTCCCGTGAAGCTCCTCCACTTCCACGTAAACCCACTTTTCACCTAAGCCAGTCTAGGTTAAGTTGGTCCCCCACTTCTTTCATCTCTCCTCAAACTCGACCTGCTAGCGGGACTCCGGCGTCTACCCTGGTTGAAGAAATCCTGGAAAAATGTAAGTCAGATCTTGCCACTCTTTGGCTCAAGACCCTGGCTGACTCCGTGGGAAGCTGAAGTCCCTACGACGTCCTTGGAGGCCTGGTATGAAGGTGAACCACCTTCTCCACCCACGGCCAGGACCTCCCTGCAGTCCCACCTGCCAGGCCTCCTCCGACACACCTGCACACCCCCGACACGGGGCCTTTGCTGGGATCACCCTCCTCCAGGTGCCTGTGAGGCTTCTCCCTCACTTGCTTCTGGGCTCTGCTCCATGTCGCCTCCTCGCCGATGCCCTCCCTGGACACCGTACTTCAACGGCAGCCCCCAGATCAGATCCTCCCGCCCCTTCTCCTGCGTTGCATTTCGTGTCACGTGTCGACACCTAAGTGCTGTGTTTGTTGAGTGTCTGTCTCCCCGAGGGTCTAGAACCTCAGCTCCCCAAGAGCCGTTACTTTGTCCGTTCTGCCCGCTGCTCTGTTCTCACTGCCCAGAACTCTGCAGAATGACCCAGACCCCCTGTACCGCTGCTAAAATAAATGAATGAACGGACCGCTTCTCTTCCCCACGCCCTTCCCAACGCCCCCAGCCTGAGAGCAATCGCGTCCGCCGTCGTGTCTGAAGCGGAGGCAGCTCACCCACGCAATCTTTTGACCGAACAGCCGCTCGACTTAGCGAAGACCGAGCACGAGTGTGAGTTCGGTGGGTCAGACCGCCCGTTTCTCTGATGGGGAAACTGAGGCCGAGAGAAGCGACGTGACTTACCCCGAGCATATCTTTCTTTCCCACTAAAGGGGGCGTTCGTGGGAAACTCACAATGACTTGGCATTTCCCGGTTCTCTCACTCAATGCCCTCTTGAGGCAGTGCCGCACAGTGGTTAGTGCAAACCCTCTGCCCGGACCGGCTGCGTGACCCTGGCCGCCACGTTCCTTAACCTGCCAGAGCCTCAGTGTCCTTACCTTAAAAAAACGTAGACTCTGTTATCACCTACCTCGTTGGGCTGTTAAACAATTTACACAGAAAACACCGGCACGGCACTCAGCCCGGGGTTAACATGCAGAAAGAAAACCATCGATGGCTAGTTACTCTTTTCAACAGGAATAAGCATGCATTTTTTTCAAAATGTTGTGTTTTTCCTAGTTCACTCCCCGTTTTGACTATTCACATAACTGACTGGGTTTCTGCAAGATCGATCTCAGGCCTGGATTTTCTTAGCGTGAGGCTAAACTCACGTTAGATCTCTGCAAACATCAATGACAGGAAGTCAGGGCAACAGTTCCTACAAAATCAACTTTACTCGTCCTGCAGTTTAAAATAAGAACCTTAGTCTTTTTTGTGAAAGTTTTGCTTTTCTGCATAAAAAAAAAAAAAAAAAAAAAAAAACTCCAAGTCTTGGAAAGAAGAAAACAACAGCAGCTGCAGCAGCGGCGGCGGCAGCGGCGACACCTTACGTAATTGCAAATTTTCCGTGACGAGGAGTCTGCCGGCGGGTGTCGGTTCTGTTTGTGGGTTTTTCGTTTCGGCGCCCGCGGCTGGGGAAAACGCTGACTGGGACGGTATAAACCGTTCCGTGGTGTAACACTTTCGGGTTTTGTGCTTGAGTTGTTGCACCTCTGGGTTCCAGTTGAGTGTCAGACTTGCCTTTTTAGACGGTGTTGCTGGGGCGTTCGGATCGCGCACGCGGCGCGGCGGGAAGACCGGGCAGGGGCCGGGGAGACGGTGCCCCTCCCTGACGAGCTCCGCGGCCAGCCCGGGACCGTGATCGAGCCACTCCAACGCTAGAGGCAGAGGTTCTCTCTGTGCCCTTCCAAGACTGGCGAAGGCACCCTCTTCCCCTTCCTGCTTCCCCAAAGCACACTTGGCCGGGTCGCTCTGCCTTCTTCACGCTGGGCGAAAGGGGGGACCAGTCCACGTGGGTGAGTGCTGACGATAACAATTCACGGCTAATTCCAATAGCTGACTTCGCCTGCCCGATAGTGCCAGTCTCTCCCCGCCTCCCCCTCGGCAAGCGCCCCTTCCCAACCAAGCTCACCGGGGCTGGCTGTCTTTTCCAAGGACGGCCGCAGTGACACCTCTCAACCTTATGCCCTTCCCAGCGTGATCTCGCCACGCCCCTTCCACAGGCCGGGGCCCTGTCTGCTCCCCCCGGAGCCCAGGTGGGCATGAGCCTCACAGGTGACACCGGGTGGCTTCCGAGGCTAGCTCAGAGTGGGTCCCACCCCGCGGCTGGAGGGAGCCCCAAAGCAACACGGGAGAGAAGTCTGACCGCCCCGGGGCAGGGGTAGCCGAGCCACCTGGAGAGGCCACGGGCCGCGTCCCCACGGGCACCCTCGGGTCTCGAGGCCCCAGCGGAAGCCCCGCACAGGTGTGAGAGCCGGGAGCTGGGGAAACGCCAGAGCCCGGGCAGCCAGCCAGCCCTGCTGCAAGTCTTCCCGGTTGAGGCCCCACTCGGTGCGGAGCAGAAACAGCCCCTCCCTGCCGTGTGAATTCGTGACCCACTCGGTCTCACCGTTTTAAAAAGTCGCCATATGCCATTCACTCTGATCTTCACTCCAAGCTCAATCAATCCCCGTCGCCCGAGCTTCGGGACAGTCCGGCGGGATGAGAGCTGAATCACAGAGAGGTGCTGAACCCCGACCCCCCCAACTCCACATGTACCACGGGTAGGAAGCAGGTTTTCGCCGGGGAGCACCGAGACGTGGTTGTGGAAACAGATCTGAGAGAATTAAGTCGACACTCCCTTTGCAAAAGGGAGCGAGTTCTGAGGGAATTTGAGAGCGCAAGTCCTTTTCACCCCCAGAGCTGTGTCTGCTCTCTAAGCGGGTTTTGTGGCGTGCACCGAGGAGTTGGGGACTAGCTCCAGCCGTTTGGAGACGGTGCCCCCATGGAGTGGTGACAAGCAGCACCTTGTCTTCCCCGGTTGTACCCAAGAGTCCCAGGGAGAGAGAGAGAGAGGGTGACAAGCAGGGGAAGAACCAAAAGCCACCGAAGTCTGAGCCCGGGCGTCCCTGCCTCCCTCTGTCCCCCAGAGATCCACGCAGCCTCGCCTTTCAAGGACGGACGGAATCGGACGAGACCTGCAAAGTTTCTGGCCCATGAGGGTCATCCAAAAATATTAGCTTTCTTCCACTGTGCTCAGCCCACGTAGAAGCGGCATCGATCTGCATACCCATGATAGACCTCCTTCAGAGGGTATTGACGTTGCCTTGGCCTTGACCTCTCTGGCTCCAACTGCGACGCCTATGTATTACATTTTGATCCTCCGTGTCGTCATCGTGAATTCATGGGTCAGGCTCGCGGGAAGCCTCACTCATTAATTGGTCACAGCACACAAGTGATTAGCTGTCCTTAATTGTCAGACCCAAGGTTTCTGTCCAGAATGTCTCTCACCTGCCAATACTGGATACATTTTTCATTCTTCAGCCCACGGCAATTTATCTTTTTCCCATTAGTCTTCGGAAGCCACTTCCCACAGCGCTACAAGTGTCCTCCTGACTGTAAGTCTTTACGGACGCGTTGCTCCGTAACACTCAACACCGCCCGTCTCTCCCCACCTCTCCCCCCCACCCCCCCCCAGGCTGTGACACCCTCGTTTTCTAACAATCATTTTTTGTTTCTTCCTGCTTCACGATTCCCCATCAATATCCTGTTCTGTGGTTTTTCTTTTCATCTCCCTGCCCCTTAAATACTCTCCGGGAATATATTCCTTCTTCAGTTCTACATTCCCCCCCCCACCCCCTTCTGCCTCCTGTTGACAGCACAATTTCAAACGCAAACCAGGAAGAGGTGGCCCCATATCTACCCGAGAAATTGCTCCTGAAATCCACACCGAGCTCCAAGCTGCCCGTGGGCTACCTTCTTCAGATAATTAACCTTTAAATGCGCGATGATAGCAGCAAAAACACAACCTCTAGCCTCTTTTTCTATCCTCCCATCCTGGTGGCTTCACTGCTTTTGAGGGTCTCCCAGTGGGAGGTCCCCGTCCCTACTCGTACCCATCCTCATGTCCGTTCCCCTGCCCTGGCCAGACGCTGCAGGATCCTCCCAATTCTCTCCCCGCCGCCTCTGTGCACACACCCACCAGAGCAATGCTGTGAAAATGCAAACAACGGTCACGTCCTCCTCCCGCCGGGACTCTCAAGACAAGACTGCCCAGCGCCCTCCGGATCCTGCCTGACCCTGACACGGGAGCCCCGAGTCCTCCGGACCTCACCCCTCATCGCCCGCCTCCCTTCCACGTATTGGGGATTTCAAACTCTCCCAAGAGGAGCCCCCTGGAGTCCTCGAGCTCCTGCTCAGCTCCACTGCTGTGCAGACACGAGTCCACGTTTCCGCCCTTGGACCCGGACGGACCAGGACAGGCGCGGTTCCCCGGCTCGTCACGAAGGAGGTTCCTGCTTGTTCCCCAAGTCTCACGGAGGTGTCTCTTCCTAAGAAAGTCCTCCCCCGAGTGCTCCTCGGAAGCGTCTCCCCACCCCCGGAGAGACTCTGCACCCCATAAGCTTCATGCTCTCAGAGATGCACTTCTTCTATCTGGGTGTTTGTCATGGTCTGTCTGTCTCCTCCCCGTGAGGTCAGGGCTGACCTTGCACTCATCACCGCCACAGCCCCCGCAGCACCCGAAATGGAGTTTGCCGAAGACATTCACGGACACGTGATTGGCCGAAAAAGCATGCGTGCAGGTGGAGATAGTTCTTAAGTTTCCATAAAAGAATAACTTGGGGCCGAGGACGCAAGGAGAAAGGCCTTAAGTCCTGGTTCCAGAACCTGAGTGCTGGAGTCAGGCAGTGCCCAGCTCAGCGCAGAGGCTTACCTGGCCTCGAACGAGACTTCGGGGAGTTTACCTTTCGTCTTCCGGCCTCAGTTTCCTCACCTGCAAAGTGGGGGCGACGGTAACGCTCACCTCGTTGGCGTGGTGTGGGATTAAAGTGAGATCATCCGTAGGGGGCATTTGGGTGCACAGCGCCACTCAGTACGTGGCAAGTGTCTTTATCATGAAGCAGATTAGCGAAACGGCAGACAAACGCAGGCTTCCGTGGTACCTAATCATTTAATATTTCTATGTCGCCTGACTTAGGAGGCGATTCCACTGGCCAGCATTCATCCACCTACTCATTCATTTATTCCATGAATATGTACCGGGCACCTGTTTCTATCCTTCCCCCCTTCCCCCTGCCCACGAGATCACCACTAAATATTGTTCCGTGGCCACACCTCTGCCCGTTTGCGGTGGTTTCTCACAGCTACAGAGACGCCGGCGTACGAAGCTACCTTTCTTTACTAACCTGCTAATTCCCTTCTCTTGGAGATTAGGTGATGTGTAATCGTTCCCAGTTATAAAAAGGCTTTGAACATTATCACAGGTAAATTTTAGCGTACAAAGAGAGTATTTTCCTTAAGATAAATACTAGGCGTACAGTTGCTAGGTAAAGGGGTTGTAGGTTCCTAAGTCCTTTGATAAATATCTCCAACTCGTCTTCTAGGAAATTTGAGCCACAAATATGCGAGACTACGGAATTCCTTACATGCAAACAAAATGGCTCTTCCCAGGGGGGCAGTTTTGCCCCCAGATGTTTGGCAATGTCTGGGACTGGTGGCAAAAGGCTCCACTTGGCGCTGAGTGGGCAGAGGCTGGTGTGCAGGATACCCCTTCCCCCGAAATATTAATTGTGCCAAGGCTGTCTAACCGAAGATAACAGGTCGCTACTCTTCTTAAAGGGGTTTGCCAATTTGATAGGTGAAAAGTCACATCTCATTCTTGTTTTAAATCGGGAGGTTTTTGTGCTTTCATTTTTTTGTTTTGTTTTCGGTACTAGGGAGATTAAAGGTTTTTCACATATTTTTATTCCTGTTTTATCGGTTGACTACGCATTGCTTTTCGCCAATCCTTCAATAACGTGCTACTCTTTTGGGGTAGTTGGTGAGTGTCCTTAATAAGGTGTTAAGGCTTTGTCTGCCACACACAGCAAAGATTTCCCCCCAGTGGCTCAATAGCCTGTTAAATTTTACTTGAGACATGCAGAAATTCGCTTTTGTGTTGGTTTTTTAGGTAGTCAAAACCATCAACCTGATCCTTTGTGGCTTCTTCCTTTGCTCTTAGGTTTGGGAAGACTGATTGACCAGCGAGAAGGAATCATTAACCGCCTATATTTGCCTGGTTTCATTTTCTTAGATTTAACTTTTTAAATCTATCTGGAATTTATTTAACTTTTTAAATCTATCTGGAATTTATTGTGCTGGATGGTGTGAGGCGAGGATGTGACTTTCTTTTCCAACATGACTAACCAATTGTCCCGGTGCCAGGGATCGGGTGATTTATTTTTCTCCTCCGAACTGAAATACAAACAGTATGTTTAAACCTCAGAAAAGACATAAAACAGCATTTATTCGACTGTGGCCATTAGGAGGCCATAAGTCACAATTTTCATTGTGCATTAAATTCATCTTAATCACAAGAAATTATAATCACAGACACATGATGAATGTATTTCATCTGAAATTGTACTCCACATGAATGATCAGGAGTTTAATATTTGGCAGCCGACCCAAAACCACCTCGTTTTGTTTTTCTAACCCTCTAGCCTTCGACGTATAAAGTTACTCATTAAAAGTAATTGCTTCGTTCCAAGTAACCCATTCTTTGCTCCTATGCAGCCCGAGCGCATAACAATGGAATATTTTCGTATTTCGTGGAGCTTTAATCAAAGCCATTTCATGTGCGATGGCAGAAATAAGGCTTTTTCTTCCAGCTCCCCATTGCAGAATTTTAATAGCCTTATTTAATCTTAGCTTTACATGTAGTAATCCCCACCCCCCAAAAAAAAAAAAAAAAACAAATTTACAATTGTCATCAGAAAGCTCAGTGGGGTCTTGTCGCATTATTAAGGTTTTATATTGTTTGGACGCACAGCTGGTAAATGGTGCAGTAAAACAGCTCTCATTAAAATAAGAAGGTAACACTCAAGGTAAACGGGGGTTGGGGGGGGAGCTTGCCATTTTTATTTTATTTATCGTGTATTTATGTTTCCGAGTGCACTTGTTTATTCCTTGTTCCCCAGCAAGTAGGATCGAGATGGTGTTTGCTTCGGAGAAAAGTGGCCTTTCATCCCGGGAGCCGTTAATCCACACGGAGAAAGGCCTCGAGGACGAGGTGGTTGATGACAGCCGCGAGCCGCCCCGGGGCCTCATGACTAATCCGGGCTGCGCTCCGGCTCCCACCCGCACTGCCTCGGATGCTGAGGGGTGCAGAGGGCTCTCCGTGCTGCTCCCCACCAGCTAGGAAGGGAGTGTCCCCCCAAAATCCCTCAGGCCCACATGTGCTGTGTCTCCTCCCACACCGTCTCTCCTCTGGCCCGACAGGCTGCCCCCTCCCGTGCCCGCTGCAGGGAGCATCTTCTGAACCGTCCACCCAGGAGCAGCGACCCTGCGGCTGTGTCTGCAGCGGCCGGCTCCCCGGCAGCCCAGCACGCACGGCTTGAGACTTCCTCTGGCCACTGCCCCGAGCCCAAGCCTGGCGATCACAGAGCTGGCCTTCCTGGGGCTTGGGAGGGCATCACGGGGGAGGGCCACCTGGCTCGGGAGCCGCAGACAGTTGTCTTCCGTCTGCTCTGTGGGCTGAGCAGCAAAGGAAGAAAAACTGCAGAGAAGAAGAGAGTGAGGCCGACTTGCAGAGGGCAGCAGGCACGGGGGCTTCCCACTCCCAGCCCCCTGGAGGGCAGCAGGGCCCCGTGGCTGCCTCCCGAGGAAACTCCTGGTTACGTTCTCCTGAGATTTCTGTTGCTGCCGACCAAACACACAGAAATCTCCCCCCATGATCCAATGACGAATTCGGCTTGCTTCCACGCAGAGATGAGGATTGTCAGAGAGAGGACGATTGAGTTTGTCCTCACACCTCTGTCTTGCATTTATTTTATTGATGCGCAGAGAGAACATTCCACCGTGATCTACATGGAGGCGTACGTAGACTTTTCCTCGGATTGGATAAACCACAGCACGGGGGGACTTGGAGACGTGTAAGGAATAAATAGGTTAAAAATTAAGTCTAAAGTCTCATAGTTTAAAATAAAAATTGCAAAGAGCTGGAAATAACTTATCGGTAAAGAAGAAAGAAAAGGCAACCTGACCGGGCCAGGGGTGAATCCCCCGCCCCCAAAATGAAACAGGTTCTTTAGGCTTGCCAAGGAAAAAACGGGATACGTGGTAAAGAAAAAGAAGGGAAGGGAAGGGAAGGGAAGGGAAGGGAAGGGAAGGGAAGGGAAGGGAAGGGA